>CAEGAE010094459.1:0-18735 GCA_903067095.1 Girardinus metallicus | reverse complement strand
GGATGGATGGATGGATGGATGGATGGATGGATGGATGGATGGATGGATGGATGGATGGATGGATGGATGGATGGATGTCATTGTAATGCTGCTGTATAACAGTGAGTGCTGGGTTACCATGCCCCTCCTGTTGCTATCCCAACCTTCACATGGAGTCAGTAATTTAAAGAATGAAGGAATGAATGAAATATAGTGTTCCCATCCTTACTACATCAGCATACAGCATTCACTGTCTATGCAGTGAAATAATGAAAGAATGGGTTTCTGACTGTCTAGGTTTGACACTTGACCTTATAGCCACTAATTGTGTTTTACTGCTGTTTTCCAGTCTTTAAAAGCTGAAAGCCTTACTAATAGCAAATATTACACTACAGCAAAGAACACAAGAATCATTTTTCCACTTACTCTTGAATAATTAACATAAGACTTATACTTATGGGGGAAAAGACTAAAATATGCAGAAAGCATTTCATTTGAAGACTCATCTCTAAGACATGCTCTCTCTTGACCTCCACAAACAAACAGCACCAGAAGATCAACAAGTAAAATGTACAGTTCTGCCTCATCCTATTACCCTTTGCAATGGGTAGGCTCAGTTGCACTAACTTCATCCTTCACATCCCTCCTACCCCACCTGTTATATATATGCTCCCTAAGGCTCTGAAGCGCTGCTACACAGCCACCTAAATCAACAGCCTTACAAAATCCTAACCCTACTTTGTATTGAATAATTGTTCTTTAATTCCCAAAGGATTCCTTTTATTCTTCAAGCCTCTACAAATAAAGTCTATAAAGTCACTGTTTTGACTGTGATCTTGCAGCTGGAGGCCCCGTCACCTGATTTACAACCGGAGGAAACAGATGGAAAGAGCTGCGCAGTAGAAATGCCTGATTGGTGAAGCCAAACATCCAACAGCCAGTGTCTCTGGGTAACACGTTCCTGATGGGAATCTGACCTAACAAAGCTAGAAAGAGTCTGACCCATGTCTCAAAAACACAGATTCTTTCAAAATGTCACTATTTATTAATATTTTTAAATGTAACTGTTGCACAAATGTATTTCCAAGAAAAAAAGTTTTTTTGTTTTGTCTTTTTTTTTTTTTTTTACAGAATTTTGGAACCACACCCTACACCGGGGCCTGATGTAGCACATCAGTCTTGCTAAAACTCTCTCTTCACATTGGAGGCCAGTGTTTTCCTTATTTCTCACCATGTCCAGACGTCAGTTTGTGACCTTCAGTTCACTTTGCTAATGCAGCAGAATAACGAGCCACACAATACCAGAAGGGCCAACAGCCACAACAACAACAAGAAGACACATGATGGCAGCTGTTGATTCCACTGGACAGGTTCAATTATGTTTTCACTATTAAATAATATTAGCATTTGAAAATCTGTAATCACAGATAAGATTTACTCAATATTAAAATTTTTGGGAGGTTGGATGGATGGATGGGTGGATGGATGGATGGATGGATGATGGATGGATGGATGGATGGATGGATGGATGGATGGATGGATGGATGGAGTGTATTGAATGAAAAGAACTTAGTTGTTTGAACCAGATAAACCTTTGGAAATAAAACCGTTTTGCAATTTAACTCATATCGATCCATCCCTGGTACATCGGCATGTTACTCTGCTCTACTAATATTTTCCCTCTCTACATATTTACATCCCTAACTTTAACAGAATTGATAACGGTGAGGACAGAATCTTTAAATTTTCAAAATAAAAGCTTCACAGATTAAATCAACCCCTCCTGACTTGAGAACGTTCTGATCTACCTCCTCTCCTCTCGCCGCAGCAGCAGCCTTACACCTTCATCCTGGAAGCTGCTGCAGAATTAGATCGCCTCTAAAACACCGAGGAAAAAGTCACGCATCCCCGCGACGAGATGAATTTCACGCCAGTCGTCCCGGAATTAAAAATGCCACATGATAATTAATAATCGCACCTCGTCCAGCTGTGACAGTCGTTAGACTACCGCTGATGTAAAACAGGAAGACGTGCGTCTGCACCCAGCGGCAAACTGTTGAGCGTCTTACCGGATGATGCAGCCGGGAGCCGTCCCTCATCCAGCCTCAGCACCTGCGCGGCGTTCCAACCTGCACGTCTGCCCGCAGAGCGTCAGAGCCGGGCAGACCGAGCTGCTGCTGGGTCCTAACGCCCCCAACCCCTCAACCTGACCTCACCAAGAGGAAGCACATCAGCTCATACGTGCTATTTATAGGCTTTGTTTTCTGTGGTCTGCGCGTCACCGTCACCCTGCTGACTGCACCGACTTCCCGGACAGTTCGGAGGGATTCTAGCCGCAGACGGCGTCCACACAGCCAGAGCTGATAGAGACATCTGAGCCAGCAGAGGCTGTGTTGACAAAATGTCCCTGAAGACAAAGCACCACCTGCCAGCAACGAATTATTTATACCCCTGATAGATTTAGAGTAGCAGCAGCACTCTGACTCAAAATAACAAGTAGCTGTCCAAAAAAAAGGAAAGAAAGACTCAAGTAAGAGCACAAAAGTATTTGGTAAAAAGAAGAAAGTACTGAGAAATTAAATATAACATCTGACTGACTCTTTTATATAGATGACATCTTCAGACAGACGATGTGCGAATCTACACAAACTCATCCAGGCGTTTATCTTTAGTCGTATTGATCACTGCAGCAGCGTCTTCACAGGTCTGACTGACAAATCAATCCTCCAGCTGCAGCTGATCCAGAACGCTGCTGCTGGAGTTCTGACTAAAACAGGAAGATAGAGAACATCACCCAGTTCTACGGTCCTTCACTGAGAGAATAAACTTTAAGATACTGAACAGTTTAGCACCACAACACATTAAAGATCTACTGCTGTTCTATCAACCTTCCAGACCCCTCAGGTTTTCTGGTTCTGGTTCTGCTCTGCATTCAGAACCAGAGCTCCTTTAAATCAAGATTAAAATCTAACCTGTTTAGAGTTGCTTTAGAACCATAATGGCCAAAATATTTGATGTGTATGTATGATTTTGACAATATGATGATATCTGATAAAATATAATGTTAAATAAATAACATTATCACAAAATGAAATATTCTGGCAGAATAAATACTTTTCTAAAACAGTGACTGGAGTAGCCAGAGGCTTCACTCAATAAGAGCAGCAATACTTCACAATAATATTGCTCAAGTAAAAGTAAAAAGTCCAAGAAGTTGCTTTCAAAAATGTTACTCAAGCGTAACTAAGTAAATATAACTTTACTCCTCACCTCTGGATTTAGACTGAAACGATTTCCTCCAACCAAATTGTTTGGTTGTGATATAAGATAAGACAGGCATCTCCCAAAAGGTGAGAAAACAATGTCATTAACTCCTTACAAATTCATCCCACTGTGGCATTTGTGCCTCTGCAGCTTTTGTTGTTGTTGCATGTTGTTTTCCTGTTGCTGCTCCCTGCATATCTGTGACTGACATCTTAACATGAAGAAAATAAACCCAGCTTTGAGCTGGAGCTTCAGGGTTAGGTCAGTGGTTTGCTGGTGTTCAGTCTGCCTCCCACATCCGTCCACAGGAAACATGAGCAGACTCAGCGTCAAACTACTTTCAAACCAGAACAGATCTCTACTTACAGCACACATCTTCAAACATATGTGTTTATTGGTGTGGTGGCGCGACCCAGGTACAAAGGTCTTAGTCCTCGACACGGCCGTCACAAGTTTGAGTCCCAGCCTTTTGACCTTTGCTGTGTGTATTTACTGTTTCACACAACCCACTTTCAAAAAAAGGTCAGCAGAGACAACAAAAAAACAGCATACCATGAATTATCATTTTCATTGTTGCCGTTTGACCTATTGCAGTTATTCTGCTCTTAAACATCTTCCAGGAAGGTCACTATGAGCTGTTGTGTAACAGTCCCGTCACTGCACCAGTAGATTGTTACACAGCGCCACCCAGTGGTTTAATTACCTTACAACTACTCTAAATAATATATCGGCACATTTTTTGCCAAGTGATTTATTTATTTATTTTTTTGGCCAAAATTACTTTTATTTTGTTTGTATTGAACAGCATCTTTTACACACACACACACACACACACACACACACACACAGTCAAACACAATAGCTTAGATAGTAAACAGCTGGGGTGTCAGCAGACAGCATTCAGTCATCCTCTGTTAACTTCTGGCCCAGGATTCCAACAGCTGCTGACCCAGTTTTCTCTTCTTATAGTTGGGATACCCACAGATTATCACCAGATTAGCTGGATTAAAGATGACATTTGATCATTGATGGAACTGAAAGCAACAGCACACGTGGACTGCATGAGTTTTGTGTGCTGGTACATAACAGGACTCATGGGAGCGGTCACCTTACAGGAAATGTCTTTGCACCGGTTACCTGCTGTCCGTGTGTTCACTTCCTGCACGATGACGTAGGGTCTATCATCTTCAGTTGTGTTTTGTGTATCTGGATTTGTTCTCACTCTCAGCAAGATGTTTCTAATCTCAAGCTATTTTTCTGGTTAAATATAGGATACATACATTAAGGGCTTCACCTTTTTTTGTAATAATAATAATAATAATAATAATAATAATAATAATAATCCTCCCAGAAAGCAGCTTGCCAGCTGATAATTCATATACAGTTTATAGTCATCAGTGGACATCCTGAAAGGGTTCTCTGCAGATCAGAACATGAACCGTGTCTGATACTACATATGCTAGGCTAAGTTTAGTGCAGGATAATTTCCTCATTTGCCCTTTACATTTCTAAACAGATAAAAAAAAAAAAAAAAAAATTCTAAACAGATGATGTATTCTCAACATCAATGTTGAGAATACATCACATCCTACAGTCAAGCTAATCACTATCATGTTTGATCCTCTAATTCTAGAGTCACATCATAAAGGAGTTAGAAATTCCAACTGCAGGTCATCAAATCAAACATCCACACATACAAGTACTTTTTAATTTATTTACACAATTTTAAAATACACAAATACAGTGGCATTACAACTGAAGAGCAGAAGTGTTAAGATGTGAGTGAAAGGAAAAAAATAAATCCCATGAATCCACAGTATAAGATGTGGGCCCTGAATCCAGAACACACCTACAAGCTTTTAGGACTGGTGGTGACAGAATGAGAAACGCAACAGAAAACCCTTTCCATAGAAACGTGTACTTGCATTTATCATAGCCATCATCAGTGAAACGCACCAGTTATGCTATCGCTTTAGTTGTTTTTCCAAGTCAACGAGTGAAATACATTTTCCAAGAAAAGAAAAGGTTCCTTTACAGGAACCCTGCTGTAGTGAAGCATTCCCAGTCCCTCTATCAACAGCTCGTCCAGAAGCCTACAGCAGCTCACCAGGACGTGGCAAACAGGCGCATCCTATACACAACAGAACCAAGGAACATGTACAAGTTACAACTACAACCCATTCCCGCATCGACTACAGAAAATGGCCTACAAATACTTCTCATCAGTCTATC
Organism: Girardinus metallicus; assembly: GCA_903067095.1. NCBI lineage: Eukaryota > Metazoa > Chordata > Actinopteri > Cyprinodontiformes > Poeciliidae > Girardinus > Girardinus metallicus. Next base: position 13,260 of record CAEGAE010094459.1, on the reverse strand, counting down.
ACATCAAGGAGTTCCTACTTTAGATCAGATCCCCAGGAGGAGCCTGAAGGCCGGGGCCACCTTCCACTACGCTGCACTCAGTCCACAGCTCCTAGAAACCCCCTCTGCTTCCAGGATGCTGGCCTTGAAGCAAAACCCGTCCATTTTCTATGTAAACAGGACAGTGGAGCCGTCTGACGCCGCACGCTCTGCAGACTGTGGTTCTAAATTATTAAGTACCACAGCGTTGTCGAATCATTTATGCCACATTAAACCATGAAAATCCCAAAGTTTACCCAGTCGGGCTTAAACCTGACTGAAACATTTAAGATGTTATTTATGATAATCGACACTCTTCTCATCAGTAAAGTCAAATATTGTACATTAATAAACGGGTTTGTTAGTAGTGTTACAGACTGAAACTGCTTTTTATAAGAACTTCAAATTAATTTAGTTGGACATTAGCAACTAAAACTGTTCCTCCACCAGATCCTGAAAACAGGGAGAAAAGATCCATTGCTTCATGTTTCTCATACTTTCCCCAACACATTGCACTGTTTAAAGGCTCTATGAGATCAGCTACAGCACAGTGAAAACAAGGGTCCAAAGTCCTGAAAAACTGTCCTTTCAAACCGCTTCTGATGGTGAAGTTTATCTAGAAAATGGACAAGTTGTGCTTTGGAGAAAAGGTGTTTGGACTCAGGGAGGAAGCAGAGGGACACGAGGTCCAAGGATAAGGCTGAAGATGCTGTGGACGTAAAAGCTTACAAAAATGTTGACTTTCATATATATATTTATAGAAAAAGAAATTGACATGTTTATCCCACCTGTGAGCATGGAAACCCCTAGGAAACAACCACACAAATACACACGAAAGCCACGTCACTATGCACTAGTGTTAGAAAGAAAAAAGTTTGGTGTGGACAGACTGAGCTCCTAACTCACTCTTCCATTCACAGCTTTTCCCATGCCACTCAACCTGAACACTAACTAAATGTGCTGCATGTTTACCATATTCCAACAGACCTGAGGACATGGACACAACTCGTACAACAGCCTCCTTCCCCCCCATCTTATTCTACCTAGACGTCTCATTCACATCGAAAGAAGTAAATAAGGAGGTGTGGACTGCGGGGATCAAAGTATTTTACACGACACACAGAGTTTAGGCACTGTGCTCAAACTCTGCCATGATGGAGCGACTCTCCATCTGACCGAAATCAAAGTAAATCCAACAGGTTAACATTGAACAAACGCCGCATTCCCCGTTTTCATGCTGATCAGCTGGTGTCGATGTTTTTTTTTCTGCTAAAAAGATTAAAAACAAGTAAAATCAAAAGTTGGGAAGAAAAAAAAAAAAAACATTAGGCCAGAGAAAAGTGAATCAATGGCTTCATCAACAGCAGGGAGGAGGAGGAGTTTTCACATCTTCCACAAGCGAGGAAGAAGGATTGCTGTGGCTTCAACTTCGCCAAGATGGTTGTTAAGGCAACCAAACTGGTCTCCACCTGCCCGTCTCTCTCTCCCTCTCTCACACACACACATACACAACCTGCTGACTGTGCATCTCTTCTCCTGTGAAGTGAATAGATGCGCAGGCAGAGCCTGGTGCATTGGTGAGCAGTTCTGGGTCTTTTGAGAGTCCTGGTAATCTATGTGAATATGTGTGTGAGAGAGTGTGTGTGCTGCAGGTAATGCATGTCGAGGCGTCCTCAGCAGATGCAGGGCTGTTTCACCGCGGAGCTGCAGACTGGAGGCCGCTTGGTGTAACCCGGGACAGAGCCTGGAAACGGGAAGATTAAACACATCAGCAGCTCATAAACAATACAATCAGAAGCAGATTTGCTGAAGACTAAAAATTCACTGGGCATTTTTGTCCAAAAGATTTATAAAGTGGGGTTCTGTAAAGTCGCTCTAAGGAATAAACACCTGCAGCAAGTAGAAGTCAGAGAGAACTGAACAGTCTATGTGGAATTGCAGACAGCAGATTACACAGCAGCTACTGGGACTGGACATATGAAAAACATGAAATATGACGCTTCATAGCAAATCTAGGAGGGAAACCCTGCAGACTGATGTTAACACTGAGCAGCAGGAAGAGTGTGTTCTGGGCCGAGAGGGAGAGACCCGACTGGAGCCCAGCGGAACACACAGTCAGAACTAGAACCCGCAAACGGTTTGCTTTGTCTACGTTTTGTCACACATGAATAGATGAAAGACATGTTCTGAAAAGAATCAACAGAGACGATGTTACACTTCAACTTTCAAATGTAACTACATGTGAGAATTTTTTATTTTACAGAAAGTGACTGCCTTTTCCTCCATTGAATCATGGACGCTCCGATTTTATTACATAAATACTTTTTAAAAAGTAAAGTTGTTAAAGAGTCCTGACATAAGACATTTGATGAATCCCAACACTTTAAATGTAATACATTAACCACATGATACTTTTACAGCCAACGTTTCTGATACCCATTTTTTCAGATTTATTTCATATTTCAAGTTAAAATTAATAAAGAAATGTGCAAAATGTTTCTGAATCTGCAGCTTCACATCACTACACAAATAAATAGAATGAACTAAGCCTGCTGTATCAGCTTAGTCCCCTTTATGTTCCTTTTTCCTCTTTAGCACAGCTATACTGTCTGAAACAATCAGACTGGTTTTCATTTTATATTATTTAAAAGAGATTTAATAGGTTTCCAGTGATTGTGGCCTTTTAACCTGTTTGATTTTATGAATATAAGCAGCATCCTGGTCAAACCTGAGGGAAAATGTCATCTAGCCTATAAAGTCCTGATGCACGGCGCTCAGGAGGCACAGCTATGCTCTGCTCACCCACCGAATGTTACAGCTGTGCTTAGAGGAGAATGGTGGAAGCTGAAGCTATAAAGGAGAACAAACTAATAGTCCAGTACACCCACAGCTCCCAGTTAGCAGAATGCCACTAGTTACTGAACTGCTGTGGCTTCCTGGTCGTTCTGATTGGTTAAGTAGAAAAAACATGATGTGGGACAAAAGAAAAGGGAAGTTCTGACACAATGTTCTGGTCTCTGTTGCTGCTTCCTCTTTGCGGTGGATGAACTCGTGTTTCCTCTCATGTTGACTCTTCTTTTCACTGACTTGATTCTGACATATTAGCTCCTTATTCTGGCTCCTGGGGGAAGTACCTGTGAGGTGGACATGCGAGACGTGTCCTGACGTCCGGTCAGGTCTGATGAGGAGATGTTGACAGGTGCTCCACGATGAAGACGCATGCTCACCTTCCTCTCCTTCTCCATACCTACACAACAAAGAGAGTCAAGAGTCAGTTCAGAAGAACTGCATGGTGAGGTGCCTGGGAAGGCAGCGCTCTGACCTGTGTGTGAAGCAGGGTTGAGTGGGGAGGGGGCTGCGGCGTCCTGAGCTGCCCTGGCTCTGCCTGAAGCAGAAGCCATGCCTCTGGCCCCCGGGTTCCTGCTGTGCCTCAGCCTCTCCTCACGGTCCCGGCGCTCCCTCTCAGCATCCTCCACGGCCCTGTTGGCACCCTGACACACAACACAGCCCCACAGTCACCTCCAGGTAGCGCAGCCGTTTCTATAGCAACAGTTAGCCTGTATTTAATCTGGGTGGGGTGTCCACATTCAGAGCCGGAAAGGAACCAATGTTACTTCAGCTTTACACCAAAACAGGATATTAGATCACTGAACAGATTATTGCATTATAATTATTATAATGCAACTTTTTTCTTTTACACTTGCAGGTATGGCTGTAACAAATCAATGAATGATTCAAGTACTTTGATTATTAAAGGGGCAGGATTAGATGTTTTCCAGGCACGTTGTGCCATTTATGTTACCTTCAGTTGTTATTAAGATGTTATTAAGTCATATCAAATATGACTTAAAAGAAATCTGACTTTATAATTTATCACAATAAAATTGGGAGTCTGTCTCTTTAAAAACCCATTTTCTCTCTGAAACTCTGCCTTCAGGAAGTCGTCACAACGTCAACCCTTTAACACTCCAGCTATGTTTTTATGAGGAAATATTAAAACATGGCACAAAGCTCAAATAAGTTGATTTTAAATCATATTGGCTCACTTTAAAACAACTGAAACCCTGTTCATTGTTTATTTTGGACTGAATTTCAACTGTGTGTCGACACAACTTACAAATTTGAGCATGTTCCAATCAAAGACGTAGTCGTAGGAGAAGCCCTGTCTGTGGAAGAGGTTCCTGAAAAGCTGGCGGAGGTAGGAGTAGTCGGGCTTGTCGTCAAAGCGCAGAGAGCGGCAAAAGTTCAAGTATGTGGCAAACTCAGCTAAGTGGAGAGAGACAGATCAGGACATCAGGCACTGCTGTGGTAAGAAAGCCCAGCAATAAGAAAAGCCCTGAAAGGCATGTTAGCAGCTTAGCTTACAGGGGTAGCCTTTACACAGGACCTCAATGGGGGTGGACATCTTCTTCTCACTGATGCGTTCGTACTTCTGCCTCTTGGTGGCAGCTTTGAGGCCTTGCCAGGGAAGAGAGCCCAGGTTGAAGTACATCAGGACGTAGCCCAGAGACTCCAAGTCATCCCGCCTCGATTGTTCTGAAGACAAGAGACAAGGTGGCGTCAGCAGGAGGCAGCACACCGCGGCAACATCGGCAGCCATCACCAGCTCTCACCAATGCCGAGGTGTGTGTTTATGGAGGCGTAGCGGGCGGTGCCGGTCAGGTTCTTGTTTTCGCGGTAGGGGATGTGCTGGTGCGTGCGAGCGTCACGGTACTTCTTAGCCAGACCGAAGTCGATGATGTAGACCAGGTTGCCCTTCTTGCCCAGCCCCATCAGGAAGTTGTCCGGCTTCACGTCCCGGTGGATGAAGTTCTTGGAGTGGATGTATTCAATCCGGCTGATCTAGAAAGGCAAGTCAGATTCATGTTAACTAAACACCACAGGACAGACAGCAGCAAACAGACCTGAAGACACCTTCAAGTCTTTCATCTGCAGTTTTCCACCCAACACACTACATAACTGAGAACATTTAAGGCTCTTAGTAAAGGTCAGAGCACTGTGCTCTCACCATCTGGTCAGCAAGCAGGAGGACGGTCTTCAGACTGAACTTCCGAGAGCAGAAGTTGAACAGGTCCTCCAGACTGGGTCCCAGCAGCTCCATCACCATCACATTGTAGTCTCCCTCAGCACCACACCACTTTATTGTTGGGATCCCCACTGAAAGTACAGGTAAAGGTTACCAAAGTAATTATCTGGTATTCTGATAGAAAGGAACATTAAACAGTATCAAATGTTCAGTCTGAGGAATCTGTCGGCACGTTCATTTTGATTTTAGCATCGAGGGTCAACAAAACCAAGACAACTTATTTTAATAGCTACTTCTGTGGTTTGAATAGAATAAATAATATGCTTGAACAAACCAGGTAATACAGCTAATCCTGAACAACATCTCATTCATCATTTTAGTATTTAGAAGTAAACTTGTTGGAGTAGAACACGCAGTTATTTTATGGAAAATACAGACTCACCATTTGTGCTCATTTGTTTCACTAATCCTGGGAATGCTTCAAATAATTGCTTGGCTGTGATTAGTTGAGGCTAATCTGAAAACTTGATAACTAGATTATTATAAGATGATTTTCTTTCCCACTAAATAACTTCAAAATAACTTCTGCTCTGGTGCAGTGTGGTAGAAAAGTATTTTCTGTGTGAATGTCTTTATTAATTACCACTTAAAGAAACTTTAGATCAACTAGAGACAAAGAAAGTCACTTTTTCTGTCGAGTAAAACCAGCCGCGTTCAAGACTGGAGCTACATTCAAATCTTCTACATAAGCCGAACTGGTTAAACCAGTGACTTTCAAAGTGGGGGCTGATGACCCCCTGGGTGGCCACCGGGGGGCGCTAGGAGGACTCAGAAAGTTAGAGATGAGGAATAAAACTGTAAAAAAATAAACCTAATAAATTTCTGATTTAGAAAAAAATTATAGTTTTTTTTTTTTTCATTATTTCAATTATTATTATTTTAATATTATCATACCACTTTGAAGAATTAAGGAATTACAACCAATTTTAATTTCCCTTTGGGATTAATAAAGTATTTTTTTTATTTAAATAGAAAATATGTTAAAATAATTTATTGAAATGTTATTTGCAATTTTCATCTTTCTGATTAGCTACCATTCAAATGTACTAAGTTGCTTTGTTAGAGTAATGTAGTAATTGCAGGACGAACAAGTTTCTGGCCAGAGAAAAGGATCCGTCCAGCAGGCCTGCTGTGGGGCATTCTGCTGCAGGAAACCTCAACCACTCAGCCAACTACAGTCACAACAAACGTGCTGAACTAATCTAAAAAGACATTGTAAAAACGGATTTTTCTTTACATATTTTGTAGCACTGCAAAATATGTAAGGGGCATGGAAACATTTCATTGGCCGACTGCTCATCACTTTTCTTCTCTGAAACTAGTTTGCTAAGTTTGACGAGCCAAATATCTTCTTTGGAAGTGATGACAGTTAGTGTGACCTGTTATGCAACTGCTAATATGCAAACATTGATATGTTTGGTGATGGACGAGTACGTGTGTGGTGGATTTGGGAGTGTGTGATACCTCCGCCTTGCATCATCTTGTAGATCTTGCTTTCGATGTGGAGTTGGGGGTGTTTAGTCTTCACACATTCCAGCTTGATGGCCACCTCTTCTCCCACTGAGATATCAGTACCTACACAGACAGACAGACAAGGTTTAGCTGGATGGAGCTGAGGAATCAAAGAGCCTGAACACTGGAGCTGTATCTAGTTATCTCAGAAACAATGAGACCTTGTCAAAGCCAGGCACGCTAGCAGCAGCTACAGACCTCCATTTCTCTTCCTGACATGTCTGTAATAACCTGCTGTTACTAATGTGTGGAAAACATTTGAGGAAATGCAGAAATCCTTTAAAAGTTGGTTGATGTGAAGCAGCTCAGATGGTGGACAGAGAATGAAGAATGCTAGCTAAATCTGTCAAATGCAAAAACCAGTCCAAAGTTTCAATGCACCAGTTCTTAGTGGACGTCCAGCATCATTTTATGACGAACATGAATAGATTTTCATCCACTTTGCTCACACTGAAGGGATTCTGGGAAATGACTTCAAAACTGACATGTTTAAGTGCTGAGGTTTCTTTCTTCCTAAACATGGTAATGGAGTCCAGCTCCCCCCCCCCCCCCTCCACACAGAGAGAAACCCGACACCCCCTTACGTAATCCCATTACTCCCGCTCACATGTGTGAACACAGTGTCTCATAGCAGCAGCTCTGATGGAACATCATTGATTTCTCTGTACGTCATCTGGCACCCGGCACCCAGCAGGGCGGGGCCAAGGCTGCTCCGCATGGTGGCTAGCATGGAGGAGGGGGCTCTCAACATCCAACCAACACTTCAGCAAACCAAAGCATGGAGGGAAATTACAGAACATGGGACTTTATGCGTTACATAAATAATCTAAGTTCAGATTTAATGTGTTGGCTGTTTGTTTTTAAAGCCTGTATGCTCATTTGCATAAGACTCATTGGGCCGTAGGTGTCAGAGAAGTTAAAAAGGATAATCTTCAACAAGACACACCTGACTCCCAGTTGCATTAAATAAAGAATCTACTCCAACAGAAACATCTGAATCAAGTAGGTGTGTTACAATGTGTGCTCTCTGGTGTCAGAGGAATGGGATTTGTCTGAACAGATTTTTCTGGGGAATGCACCACTCCCTCCCTCGCTCTCACACTGAAGACTGTTCCCGATATGCCAAAGTGTTCACGCTGTGTGCAGGGTGTGTTTTTCTGCCGTGCTGCTGGTGCAACATGTTCAGACACATCTCTGTGGACTATTATTTCATGAGGCCTCACCAGGAAGAGCTGCAGAAACATGCAAATATACTGTGACTAGTATAACAACATCACCTCCACTGCTATTAGTGATCAGAAAGACAAACAAGCAAACATTCAGCCGTGTGATGACGCCCGGTGTGATGTCAGCCAAACCTCCAACATGCCAGCAGACGAGCAGCACGAAAATGTGTCATAAGTTTGATGACTGAATTACCAACAACTCAAGTTTCAGCCGTTTCTAAGTAACTTTTGGTCCGTGAGTTTAAACAACCTTTGTTAAGTTTGCTTGTAAATACGCCCCTCCCAGTTAGCATACATGGCTGGAGCGTTCTCATTTGACTGTGATGTGATATCACCAACAGTATCTGTTAAACAAGTCTCTGTTTTCTTGTCAGACAGGTAGCAGCCTCAGGGAGCGTTTTATAACACCCTGCAGCAGAACATAACCAGCTCACAGACTCACAATGACCATCCTGTCCCATCATGAAACTAAACATGATTTAAGAGCTAGAAGGAGAACTTGGTGGTAAATAACACTAAACAAATGGCTTTTCTTGACCTTCCGTCAATCAGACCTGCCGCAATTACCAAATGAAATCTGATTTTTCTGCTTTCATTTGACAAAAAAAAAACAAAAAACATTTTGTTTGTGATTTTCAACATACAGTGGACTAAAACACTGACAGAATTGACAACCTTTAAATTACTGATGTTATGTGTGAAATCTATTTCCAATAAATGTTTATAGTTATTTTAAAAATAGGCTAAAAGAACATGATAGTGGCATACATATGAATGTATAGATTGCGTAAAAGCGAACACCTTGGTATCAAAATATATTCAGTGAAACAAAAAACAGAAAGGCAGAAGGGCTGATCTCATACCTGTATAATGATGTTAACAGACAACACAGCCAGTGTTCAAAGAACAAATATATTTCTGTACTTGTTGTAAGTGACCCTAACGACAATGTGTACAAGAAACAAAGTGGTTTGGACTTCAGTCTGATCCGGATTAGGTTGGGACATTTCTTTGGTCTTTTTATAAAACTGTCCTCTGACACAGCTCATGTCTCTGTAACCTGGCTGAATATTTTCAAACAAATACAGAATATATGTATAACCTCCTGATACTCTATGCTGGATAGTACCAATCACATAGGAGAAGGGCCGAAACGATTCCTCGAATGATTCCAGAACCTCGATTATTAAAATTTCTCAAGGAAAATTTACCTGCCTCGAAGCTTCGTTAAATTATGTTTTATTATTTAGGGCAACGTGTTCCGGCTGGGTCATTATTTGCGTTACGTGTAGCTCTCACTTCCGTCTCTGAGTTGTTGACGAAAGCTAAGTGTTAGCGGCGTAACGTCCAATTTTCAAGTTCGTGGGAATTTTATTGATTTATGATAACGCCCGGGTTTTCATTGTTTTTGGGGGACCAATAAACATCTTTAAAATGACTGGCGCGATGCCTGGAGTACGGCAGACTTTCTCCTCCGGGAGCTGCTGGTTCAAAGCGCAGGGCGGGGAAGGGAGCTGCGGGAGTATTTATACAGGTGAGCAGATAGACTGAACACGGCAGGGGGCTGAGTTACAGTGTAAATGTAGCTTTACGGACGAACCGCACGATAAATTTCATAACATGCCGGTCTCAACAAACGGGAGGCGGAAATCATTGTGGCGGTGCATTGCTGGTAGATGAGTTCCTGAGTGTGACGAACGAAGATGCTGTAAATACCCCATACTGCTCCCTCCACCCCCTGTTCTTAGTTTTGCCCCCTGGTCTACCGGTCCCAGAATTTACGTTCGTCTGTCCCCTGGCCTATTTCCTCCCCTCCACCCCCATCTTAAGTTCGTTCGCCCCCACCCCACTTCAGGCGACATTTCCCGTATTCTCAAATCCAAAGCTTGACAGGTATGGGGCAAGGTGAGAATTCACTGTTACCAACATAAACTTGGTTTAAACACGATGAGTGAATCACTGTGGGACATCTGCCATGGACGCCTTTTAATAGGATCTTGTTTGGTGTAACAGAAGCACGAATGATCGAAAACTGCTCCTGTTCTTACTGCACACAGCAGAGGGTTAACTGATTTAACGGAACCACACACTGCTCTGACTCATTTACAATGTTACAACACATTAGTCATCAAACACTCAATGGAAAGGATGGACAGCTGAGTGAAGACAAAAAACACTAAGTGATTATGCAAGCAGCTGGCAGCTCTAGCCATCAGATTGTACAACAGGTCATGTGGAAGAAAGGCCGGATCCAGTTAATTAATCTAACCTCTCCTGGATTCACAGCCGCTAAGTGAGGACGTTCAACATCGCTCTGGGAGTTTTGGTTGAACACGTCGAGTTCAACCAGTTCACACCACACAGCTTAGGTAGGCCACACAAGATACTAGTACAAAACATTTCAAACCATGACTCGAGCACAAATGCTACAGATTTTGGTGAAGAATACTTGTCCCATAAACGTAAAATCAAATTAAAAACAAAATTAACAACAACAATCTAATGTAAACATTTGGTACAGTCCCAGAAGGGAGACCGTGATCTCTTGTCTTTGTGATTAATACATCCAAATGTGATTTAACAAAAAAAGAGACGTTAAAAAAGAAAAAAATCTATCCAAAACTAGACAATGTTTTCTCACGAGTTGCACATATTTTGACACAAATGTAAAACAACATAATCAGATACTTCCATGACAGAATCAATAATTAAGAATTATACTGGAAAACATCCATAGAATCACCTTTATGTCTACATCTCATCCAAAACAGAAGATCAGAAGGGACTCATCTAAAGTAAAGCAGACGGTTCCAGTTCGGTGATGGTTCACATTTAGAACCCGCTGCCCCTCACAGCCAGGGTTTTAACACTGTTAGAGGTCAAAGGTTAGGCTTCCCAAGCAGAGATGTGAATAACTATGATTAAAGCTCCAATATAAGCTCCAAAGGAAGAGCTACAGCATGGTTGGTGTTAACTAGTGACATATTGCATCATAACAAGAATACCATACAGATTGTGCATTTCGTGATTTAATTTAGGTTTAATCTTGTTCAGTGCAGATTAAACCCCCTTCATCACGATCCATTTGAAAACAACAATGATCATGTTATCACTAAAAGCCAGATTAAATGGAGGAAAACATTTACTTCAAAAAGGATCCAACGTTTTATCTGACAAAACCTATTTAATCAGTAGCTGGTCAGCAGCTTTAGCTAACTGAAGATCGCTATATTTATACATGTTCGTGACAGCTTGTTCTCAGAAGGACATAGGGCCTTCCCATCAAACACAGATCTTTGGGCTCATCTGTAAAGTAGTATCCTTTAGATACAATTTTTTTAGAATATAAAACATATTGTAGAAAACTCGCTGAAAGGCAACCACAGTAGATCTGTTGAGCCTTTTGACTCAGCTGGAAACTTTCGTTCTGCTTAAAACCACTAAAAACACACATGAAGTCAACTGTCCCCGAGCACTTCACAGGCTCAGACTGAACGACCATTCTGGTGTAAAACCAGTTTCAGGTGAATCAGAGCAAAAGAACCAAACCAAAACTTTAAGATTTTACATAGCTAGCCGAGGACAAAACACTTAGCTTCACATCAGCTGACAGTTTTTCTAGTAATTAGAACCCTTCATTTGGACACAGGTTTGATTTTATAAAGGGAAATAAGTTTCTAAGCCAAGCACAGTCGAAATAAATCGCTTACTAATTTTTTCAAAACAGAAGATGGAAATGCTAGCTTACTTGCTATAGAAACTACTAGCCTAGCAGCTAACGCTAATAGAGAACACAACAGCTGATCGCCTATCAGCAGCTCCTTCTGAACCTCTGAAAAGGGAACCAGTTGGCCAACTTCCTCACACTTTCCTCTTGATGTTAATACAGACACAAACTCGTAGACAAGTTTCAGTGACAAAAACATACCCAAGTATATGTCTCCAAACGATCCGCTTCCAATCTTTCTGCCCAGTCTGTATCGGTTTCCGACTCTCAATTCCATGTTAGTAAATCTGCGGTCGGCTAGCAAGCACGCTCGCTAGCTCCAAAATATTCAAAATATGGTCAGCTTTGAAGTTCAAGCCCGTTTACAACTAGAATAGAATCAACCAGCAGACACTGGAGATCCGTTCAAGCGACAAAATCTGTTCTTCTGTATGCTGTCTCCGGATGAAGTCGGCTCCGACAATCTTTCGCCTCTTGTTTTAAAATGTTAAAAATATCATATTGCGACAATATGGCGTTTATCGGAAAGATGGATCTCTATACTTTATGCTCTTGCTGTTTTTAAAATTAGTACGCCTTAAATTTCCACGGATGAAGATGGATTTTGAAAAGATTCCGTCAGCTACTTGGCACGGTATCTCTTGCTCGCATTAAACTGCTCTATGTTAGGACCTTGCTCAGCAATCTGCTGGATCTGTGACGCCACTTCCTTGTTAGATGATGGGGGAGGACACGACCAAAGAGCGTGTTGTTATAGATCCTCTAACAGATACTAGTATCGGTAACAGGCCTCCCTAATTCTGAGGCGGTCTGCATCACCTTCGCTCAAGACCGAATATGTTTAAAAGGATTTATTTGGATATAGTTAATGTTCCAAATTGTAAACAGGTGTACTTTCCAGTTACACGTACATTCAAAGTTAATTAAATCGCATTGTGAAGTTTTCTTCGCTCGCACATTCCTCTCAGTTCAGGTTCCCATGTTTTTGTCCCATTCGTTATGCTTCCAGTTCATTCAATGTGTGACTAGTCTCCTAAAGCTTAAAGGCTCTGGTTCCACTCAACAACAAAAGATCGCTACCTTTGTCCCTCTGGCTTTTGTCCATCTGCAAGTGGTCAGTGAAACGCACGAGTACATTCTTCAGCCATAAAAAGAAAATATATGAAAATAATAATAAAAACAATTCTAAAAAACTCAGCATTCTGTAACTTGTGTAATACTACTTTCATTGAACTTTAAACCTTTAAACCCATTATTTTATCACTTGATGATAAAATAACGTTTAACTGTGTTATTTAACTGCACAAACATGCAGTTTGTGCTAGGTACGAACATGTAGTTTGTATGTTTGTACCTAGCATTGTTTGTGTATGTTTGTGTTTACGAATTTCATTTTTTATTACTTCAAAGTTATTTGTATTGCGGTTGATCCTCTTCCCCGTCTTCTTCTGCTATATTATTATTACCTAGAGCGAAATTCATTAATATCACTACGTGACGAACACACAATAAAAATATTATGTTTAACAACATCAAAAACAACATTTTTTATTGGTTAATTTTGAGTGAATCGGTACTTATTACTTTTGTCAGTTTCTCTTTTAGCACTTTCTTCTGCTATTATTATTATTATTATTATTATTATTATTATTATTATTATTATTATTATTATTATTATTATTATTATTATT
>CAEGAE010094455.1:0-33929 GCA_903067095.1 Girardinus metallicus | reverse complement strand
TGTAATGGGGTCTTCCCCAACTGCACCTCGATTTCTATACATGAGCAGAACTTTAAATTCTTCTACCGAACCTATTACACACCGGTTCGTCTTCGGCGGATGTTTCCTGATGCTTCGGATCTTTGTCAGAAATGTAAAATACATAGAGGCACATTTATTCATTTATTTTGGTCTTGCAATTGTATTCAGATTTTCTGGAAAGCGGTTCACCTGATGATACAAGAGATCATAGGTAAACAGTTCCCACTAACTCCCTCCTTCTGTCTTTTTAATCATGCTCTAGACACTCTACTTAATGCAGATACTAAACACTTGCTTGTAATCCTCTTATATCTGGCCAAGAAATGTATATTACTGAGATGGTCAACATCACAGGCCCCTACAGTTGATATGTGGATATCACAAATCTCTGCTATTGTTCCGGTGGAAAAGCTGACTCACGACCTTCATCAAAAGTCAGACAGATTCTGGAGGATTTGGAACCCATTGCAATCTTTTTTACAGAGACTGTGATTCCAATTGGAGATGAGGACTTTCCTTCTAACCCTTTTTCCCTTTTTCTTTTCTTTTTTTTTTCTACATTCAATGTATCACTCACTTGGTTATTCGCCAGTTTTGATTCCTTTGAACCATGTCCGGGAATGTCTGTATTTTGTGTATGTACGCTGTATGTATGTTTTTATGTGGACACTGCAGTGCTCCTTGTTGATTTGGGGTGGGTTGTTTTTGTTTGCTTTTGTTGATGTTTGCATAAAGTTATGAAAATCAATAAAAAATAAAAAAATAAAAAAAAAAAGTGCAGAAAACAATAACTAATTTTTTCAAAAGAAATGTCAGATGCTACAGTTTATCTTGTAGCATCTGCAGTAAAATGTTACTGCAGATGCTACAAGATAAAAATTGTTTATCAATATTTGAACATGACAGCAGAAATGGAAAGAGTACAAAAAAATTAGGCAACTCAAGTAAAACTAGTTATTGTTTTATTTAAATTTGCACTTAAATACAAGTTACGAACATCAAATGTAACAAGTTAAAATTTTACTTTAGTTACTTTGTGATGAGCAAAACAAAGTTCTGCTCATCACAAAGGAAATGAGAACATAATGCTCTCAATTTTTATACCTTAAGGGCCACATTTATAAATAAAAGCAACACAAAATATTGTGTGTTTTTAATGGGACATTCATTTCCAATATCTTATGTCAGCTGAGTTTGTCTCTCCTATCTAATAGTTTTAAATAATTGATTCCAAACTACTGACCTGATTTTCTATTTTCAAATTTAGTCAATACACATCATAATCACAAATACTTAATGAAACTGACATTTACATTAGTGGTTAAAATATTATTCAAGTTCACAATGTATCATATAGCTGCTGCTTATACTTAATTCAGCAAAGGGTTTTCTTATTCTCACAAGTTAACCTGAACTAAACTTGATGGGTTTTTCTTACTCCTTTGTTTTCCAATTGATGTCACACCATTTAATACAAACCCAACTGGAAGATCAATGCCGTTTTTCTTGCATTTTTTTTACTCATTAATGGATATGACTTCAAATACAACTGAGTAACTCTACTCAAAACAAATTCAAGTAAAAGTAAAAATTCAGGTTTTGTAAACAACTTAAGGTGCAATATAGACAAATTGGAATTACAGCAATATGAGTAAATGTAACTCATTACTTTCCACCCTTTGTGCCAGACCAAAAATAAATATTTCTCCCACATTGTGAAACTCTTCTGTTTCTGCGTTATCCATACAGGAGGCCTACAGTACAGTAAAATAGTTATGCTTTTATTTGTTTTGGTTCGCACAACGAGCAACTGATGATTTTCGTCATAGTACCCGGAAAGAATTTAAAACTACTTTCACCCCCGCTGATAACCCAGTAGACTCATGTTTCTGTGATGAGCTCTAACTACATAACAGGCTAAGCTAGTTGTTTAGAACAAGTTGAAACTCCACTGCAGCTGCTTGTCCACCTTTTCATTTCTCGCTAGCTAAATAGACCAAAACAGTCTTCCTGGTAAACCAAAGACCAGAGAACACCTGTATGAGACTGAGATATAATGAAAGGTGCTCGGTTTGTGTTTGTGTTGTGATTGTGCATGAAGGTTTATGTGTGCTAAGTGTTTCTCCCACTGTGTTTATGTGTGTAGTAAGTGTGGGGCATCTGCAAGGTGTGTCTCTCTCTTTGGGAGAATGCCTGCGTGTAATGCATGTCTGGATGAAGCTATCTGTGTTTGCAAGGAATGTAAGCCATGTGTGTGTGTGAGAATGTGTGTAATGAGGGGGTTCAGAGGGAGCTGTGATTATTCTCACCTCCTGTGGTGCAGGTCCTCTGGCTCTGTGGGCCCCAGGGAAAGCGCCCTGTATTTAGCGTGTGGGAACACACATTCTGCCCCCTTATCGCTGTATTGTTGCTGCTTCGCTCTTTTCTTCTCTTTTCTTAACTAATTGAATTCTTGACTCCTGAGCCACAGGGACTGCTCAGGAGAGACCAAAGAGAAAGACATGAATTTCGGGCTTTTTCTTGCGGTTGAGTGGGACAGAGCAGTGGGGGTGAAACTGGAGTGTGTGAGGTTGGATGGTGGCAACAGCAGCAGTGGGAGTGCAGTCGGAGAAGGCTGTCTGGGTGGCTACAGTGGCGTCACCCTATACTTACTAGAGGTCAAAGGTCTTCCCCCCCTGGTAGCGGTGAGAAAGTACTGAATTGGGGACGGTTTATCCAACAATCTTGTCCTGTTTTTAGAACGTTTCAAAGGCACTTTTAGTCCATGCGACAACTTTGTAGTTGTGCTTGAGAAATTCTTGACAAATCAAGGATAACCCCTTTGGCTGATCTCACCTCTCTTCAGGGTAGCTTCTCCCTTAACTGCCTTCTGCCACCCAAGCCCCCTTTCTTTACATTTATATTAAAGCAGTGTTGTCCCTAAAGGTAATGCCTGCTTTGTATCAGTAATGCCTATCAGTCAAGGTTGCCAACCTTGACTGATAGGTAAAAGTCAAAGGGAATGTGCAGTTAATAGCAACAAATTGGTTCTTGACAAATGACCATCAAAAGCATCTCTTGAAGAATTTTTTTGAATTTGTATATGTGTGTGTATATATATCTACATCCACAGAAGTGATGGGCAAATCTGACTGGAACCTCAGAGAAGGAGGGTGGTCGCCACTACTATGGTTCTTCAAGGTACGGAAATGTGGATAACATTTTCATACCTGACCAGAGTTACTGCGTTACCATAGCATCACAGCCTAGAACAACACTCAGGGCACCCGTTTGAAGTGACACAACCAGCAGCCCCCGGCACCCCACAGATCATAAATGCACTGGCCAAAGCCCCAACACATACCAAACCCAATAGGCATCTGTGAGAGGTACGTATGTTTGTTCAGAATGTGAAGGCATTATGGATGAATTTTCTATTGCACTGTTAGATAATTTGTCTTTTATCCTTGGCTTTAGCCTGTGCCTAACAGGATGTCTCAGAAGTCACTGGACTGCTCCCAGTTTGACCAGCAGACTGACCCCTGCCTGTGCCCGGTGTTGGCAGTGTAATATAAATAAATCTGCATTTTTAATGTGCACTTTTTTTCCTTTCACTTTTTGTGAAAGGAAAAAAAGTCAAAAAAAAAAAGTCAAATATCTCAAAGAAAGAGAGTTTATAAAAAAATAAAAATAGTTTAGTCTAGTTATTTATTTATTCCTTGTTCTGGCATATAGTTTTATTTATTTATTTTTCTATTTGCTTGCTTTCTTACCTCCCTCTCTTTTCCATTTCCTGCCAGAAATGTCTGAGATGTTAGGTTAATCCATGACAAAACAGAAAAATAATTCAAATTAGAAAATAAATGTCATGATTAAAAGAAAAAACATATATTCTAATCCACATATGAATCAATGTCATTTCTGATTTTGTTCCGTTTCATTCTTGTTTTGAATATATTCATTTTAATATATATCTCCTTGCTTGTTTGCTTGTTTCTTTTTCTTGTTAGTTTGATTATTTTATTTTTATTGGTCTCTTATCTGGTCAATTATTTTGTAGAGCAATACCCCTTCTTGCTTTTTGTCAGTTTGTAATGTTTATTGTATACGCACTAATTGATGAGTAAAAAATATTAATAAAAAAATTGCTTACTCTGAAATTAGGATTATTAATATCAGCCATTGTCTCTCAGAGAGACAACGGACAAGGCAAAAGACAAAATATAGGGAAAGCTTTTTTTATACTTGAGCAGCCTGTAGGCTCTCAAGGTAGGTGCTGAGTGTAGGACACCAAGCAATCTAAACGTGGACAAAAAAAGCCATGGTCCAAGGCCACTGATTGGCTCGGTTTACTTTCCAATGCATCAGCAAACTTCAACGGGGGCGGCAGTTCTGTGCCAGCCTTGGCATTTTAATGCCACAACAATGATTCTTATTAGACCTTGAGATGATATCAAGTGTAACAACAGAACATGGGATGGAATTAGACGTGGGATGACATGGATGTCCAGCAGATGGGTTGTTATGCCTTACATTATCGAGTGGATCATCCACTCACTGTGTAATAATATGAACTAATCCACAAGATTGGACCGTCAAAAAAAACAAAATGCCGGGGTGAGCTGACTCATAGCATGAGAAAGTGTGTATGAAGGAACTGACTTCCTTTAAGGCTGCAGAATATAACGTTTATGAAAAATATGCGGGTTTTTTTACAAATTAAGGGTGATGTTGGTGATGTAGGTGTTGGCCCTGCATTGAGTTACCAGTTCGATTCCCACTCCACCCACCTGTCATGTCCTTAAGCAAGACAGTTCACCCGCCTTGCCTTGGTAGTGGTCAGAAGGGTCAATGACACAAAATGACACTCTCACTTTGAACTACAATCCCTCACTACGCTCAAGAGATCTCCATTCCAGTAAGACAACTACCACCACTACCACCACTTGGCTGGACCTCTGCTGAATTAGGTTAGTCACTTTAAAGGGAGTGAATATTTATGCAATTACCTATTTTGTGGTAAATATTACTTGCCATTATTTTGTAGAAATCACTTTTTACTGCCACTGCAAAGGATTTATTTTTTGTAAAAAAGCCGAATTATGTTGCTTATAATTGATTTATAAAAGTTGTAAAAGGGTAAAGCACTTAAGGTACTTCTATAGGAAGTGTAATTAAGTCTTTAGTAAATGATCTTAAAGGCATGAACTTCTAAAACTTTCTAAACTAAGCTCAGCAAAGTATCTTAAGAAAGGACTTACCTTTGAGTGGGACTAATTGCAACAGACCAAACTCTGTCAAACATGGGAATCGTTCCTAAGGGGGAGCTGGAGGTCAAAGTCCACATCTAGAGAAACAAATGTAACCAGTAACAATATTTTTAACACATGCTTAAGTCAGAATCAGAATTTCTTTTAATGCCATTGTGCACAAATAAAGCACAGCAAAATGTAAAAAAAAGCAACTCTTGAAGAAACACAGAACACCTGGGATGTTAAAATAAATAAATATCAAGCTTTAGATGGATTATCTGTGTTCAATAGCTCTTCTGTATAAACTGTTTTGTAGTCCTTTTGTCCTTGACTTTATTGCCCTGAAACACCTCCCTGAGGGCAGGAGTTTGAAGAGGTGGTGGCCGGGGTGTGAGCGGTCCTTGATGATGCTGCGGGCTCTTAAGGAGGCAGAAGGTCCTGTAGACATCCTCCAGCAATGGAAGAGGGCAGCCAATCAATCTCTGGGCAGAATCTCTGGAGCTGCTTCCCCTCTCCCGCAGTGCAGAACCACAGCGAGATTCTCAACACCGACTCCACAGGGCAGCGACATAGGGCCACCAAGAGCTCAGTTCTCAGACTGTTCCTCCTGAGAGTCCTCAGGAAGGACAGTCTCTGTTGTGCCTCCTTCAGGACTGAAGTGGAGTTAGCATTCCAGGTAAGGTCTTCACTGATGCAGGTGCCCAAAACATGAAATTTGGCACCACCTCCACCCTCTCCCCATTTATAATGATGGGCTGAATGTCTGGTTTACTCCTCCTACAGTCAACAATCAGTTCCTTCGACTTGAAAGTGTTCAAACGGAGGTTGTTGGTGGTGTACCAGACAAGACAGTCATTCCACTTCCACTCTGTATGTGGTCTCATCTCCTCTACAGATGAGCCCCACCACCGTGGGGCAAACTTTATGATGGTATTGTTGGGGTGGGCGGGGCTACAGTCATGAGTGTAGAGGGGCCTTAGCACACATCCTTGTGGACAGCCGGTGGTGGTGCTCAGTGCTGAGGACAGGTGGGATCCTACTCTCACTCTCTGGATCAGGAAGTGATCCAGCAGCAGATGAGACCCAGGTCCCACAGTTTCCTCACTAGTCTGCTCGGAATGAAGGTGTTAAAAGCCAAACTGAAGTCCTAGAAGAGCAGTCTTGTGTGGCTCCCTTGCTGTTCCACACGTGTCAATGTGGTGTGCAGAGTGGGAGCAATGGCACCCTGTTCAGACCGGTTAGTTCTGAATGCAAACTGGTGGGCGTTAAGTTTGGGTGGCAGACGAGAAGTGATGTGACTCCGAACCAGTTCTCAAAGCACTTCATGATGATGGGGGTTCGTAACACTGGCCGTTAGTCACTGAGACTGCTAATGTTGTCCTTTTTTGGCAGAGGGCTGATGGTGGCGGACTTTAGGCGTGCTGGGATGGAGCACTGCGTGATGGACTGATTAAAGCTGGTCAAAACCTCAGCTAGCTGTTCTGCACAGTCCCTCAGCACCCTCCCTGTCACAGTATCAGATCGAGCAATTTTCCGGGTTTCAATGCCCTCAGGGTCCTCCATACTGCATGTCCAGTGATGGTCGGGATACTGAGGGACATCGGCTGCACCGGGGCCTCTGCTGGTGATTCAGCCTCAAAACAGATGAAGAAATGATTGTGGTCCTCTGCCAGTGAAGCATCCCCAGAGATTTCAGTGGTCTTGTTGGATCTGAAGTTGGTGATGTGCTGGACCCTTTGCCACACTTGCCAGCTATTGTCGATGCTGAATTCCTCCTCAATCCTCTGTTTGTAGTTCGTCTTGGCCTCTCTGGTGTCTCTCTTCAGAGAGCCTTGGGCATATGAATGTCCATGAGAAGCCTGGTGTGTGAACTATGTCAGGCGGTATGTTGTGCATCTGTATAAAATCCTTGATTAGGCACCATCCACTACATAATCCATTTCGGAAAAGATCTTAACGGCTGTACATGATCCTAGCCATATTAATAAAAAATAAAACCTTAAAAATCACTGACAATCAGAGGAACTCCAAGCTGCTGCATCTTTGCGTTCCGCTATGAAAACTCTAACTTAAATAACATGGTAGAAAGAAGGAACTGCAGAATTTGTGGTTTACAGAATTAAAAAATGTAACAAAAAATAATATCCTTACTCTGTGTCTTACCAGAGCTTAAAAAGAGATAAAAAAAACTGAAATTTATCAAAATTCTTATTTAGCGGACAATAAGTCAGTATTTAATTTATCATCATCAACAACTGATTGTTAGATGTTCTTACTCGAGCTGTTCGGTCTCTTGATCCACTGACGATGAGTCCGTTTTTAGAGTCCAGGCAGTTCACTTCCTGGCTATGACCCATTAGCCCCAGTGACATGTTACGTCTTCTGCTGTGGACCAAGATCCGTCCATCACTGACAAAACAAGACAAAATAGCTGTTTAGGCATTTCATTGCTTAGATGGGTCTAAAATCAAAATTGGGGTGGCCAAGTCAAGTCTGCGAGAGCTACCATCCTGAAGTTTTAAATGCATCTCTATCAAATGGCTGAATTTCTTCATCATCAGTCATCAAGCTCTGCAGAGGCCTGGCAATGAGCCATCCAGGTGTGCTAAAGAAGGGATGTGTGTTAAAGTTAACAGTTCTCCAGGACCGAATCTGAGCACACCTGATCCTTTTTTTACACATTAAAGAATTTCACCAGAAATACTTTGTGTTTACTGTCACAAAAGCTTTCTCGCTTGTTGGAACACGCTCACTTGTCAGCGTAGACAAGTGAAGTAAATATAAAGACTTATTTTAGCTTTTCAATTCAAGTAATCATTTGTAAATAAACCTTTAAAAACTATTTCACAGCATTTGTTTTGCCATAAAAAACAAGAAAAAAAACAACAACCTGGGAGTTCTTCTGCACAAGTATAATTCAGGAGAATTCTGCTTAACGGAGCAAATGTCCCATCTTCATTTGGTTTGGTTCAGTTTCACACTCCACTTCTGAAAGAACACCATACCGCTATGACAAGTTACACCAGCAATTCATTGGGGTTGCTATCACAAGAGGATGCCTAATATGAACCATCAGCTGGTTGTTCTGAAAAGGAGGCAAGTGCAGTGGTTCAGAAGAAGACATTAGAGCATGAGGTAGTCTAACCTGCTGCTGTGACCATTTAGAGGTTTGAAGATTATCGCATTTTCACATGTGTTTGACTATGCTTAAAATAACATCCAGAACACCAGTGGTTTAAAGTTTAAACCATTAATGGTTGTATTTCATGGCAGAAGGATGGCAGGGGCTTATTTATGGCTATACAAGGTAAGCAATTTCTCTTTCACTTAATAAAGAACTTTTATTCAAATATTTGAGGGGGAAGGATCACAACAAATTGAAAATTGTGTATGTTGGTTAATGATTACGAGACCAATACCAGACCTTCTGAGGCCAAGGCCGATGCCGAATGTTTAGAACTTCAAAAAAAATATCATTTCTGGACATTGCTTTTTGTACGCCACAAAATGCAAAAATTAATGGAAAAACAGTTAACTACTCAATCAAATTTACATATTGGTTTTAAATTAATAGTAGTCGCAATAAACTAATATTTAAGTTACTAAATGCAGCCACATATTGATACGTGTTCTCTAAAATGAACTACTCGGCTTACGTTGCACAACAGTTGAATGATAAATTTTAAAAGGCTCATAAAGATTTGTCATATTTAAAATATTTTTATATCGTCATCTGAATAAAAACAATTAATCAGAGAATCAGATGTTACAAACTTGCTGTTCATAAAAACACATATCCTTGACATATCAATAAATTATTGGGCATTTTCATATTGTTATTAGTCCATGCCACCATGCAAATTGCTTTATGGGGAAATCCCAAAACCATGAGAGCCAATAGAATCTGTAGGATTTACAAAAATCTTGCAGCCAACAAGGACAATGCAGGGACAGCAGATTACAGGAGCCAACTCACTTCAGGCTGTAGTGTGAACATGACCAAAGTTACAGGTAGGTAGGTACGTAAACACCTAGACATCTCTAAAAACAGTCCTGCTTTATTTTCTGGTCATGAAGAAATTTATTAACATTAGTTCAGGTCTGATTGCAAGATGATAATTAGGTTTCTTGCTTCCTATTTAGTCTTTAGTGCCATGGATTCTTTAAAGGGCAATCGATAGCCTCTATATCAAAAGCAAGAGCTGTCTCGGCACAAACTGTGGTCAAATGCTAATAGCATTACACAAAAACATGTCATGCAAGTTGCATGGCCCTCTCTTATGCACAACCCATAAGCCATGGTGCTGTCCAGCTGAGAAACTGTTTCTCAAAGCCAACATTACAGAAGAAGACGTCTAAGAATAAGTAGTAGTTCAGAAGAAACCAGTTACACAATGACCAAGTCAAGTGGACTTTGTCCAAAAAACCAAAAAGCCTTAAAGAGGCCATGACATGAAAGAATTACCTTCCTCCACTGATCAGGTGAGAGTCTGTGAGGACAAAGCGACAGACATCGCCCTTGTGGCCCGAAAAGTTTTCCAGTGGTATTCGCTGGAGCCTCCGGGAGTTGTGGTTCAGAGAGTAGGCTCCGATTTTAGCAGCCTGAGACAAGTACAGCACATCGCCGTCCAACTGTAACCATGGCAACAGCCTAATAGCAAGATAGCGAAAGGTAAAAAGAATAATTTATGTGGAAAATAAAAGGGTAAAAATACTTATACGTAGCTTTTTTTTTCAGAGAGAAAACTATTCACATGAAGCACCTGCAAAAGGGAGGACTCTACAAGATTTTATATGTGGAAAAATATAATTACCCTCACATCAAGTACGTTACAGAGAAATACAATGAAACTAAGTGTCTCTGTGTTGCGAAGAAAAATCTAACTAGCTATGCTGAGTAAAAGCAAATGATTGACGTACTTTGTCTTCCATTTGAGAAGAGTCCACTTTTTACAAAATCCATTATACCAGTTCTGAGCTGTCTTCACTCGTTCCTTCAGAGGGATATTAGGATATCTGAAAAGACAGAAACAACTCAACATCAATTCATTTTTCTAAAAGGTTGAAAGTTGTAGCGCTAAATGGTTGTATAGCATCGTTATGTTTTTGTATTTGTAAAATATACAGTTTACTGCAAAAGCATTCATAGCTTTTGGATCCAACTTTAAAGTGTTTTTTTTTTCTTTTTTTTTTACAATGCATATATTTTTACAAATAAAAATTGGAAATATCTCGCATGCATTTGTATTCAACCCCTTTTACTCTTACAAACATAAATAATATTCACCGGTACAAAATGCTCTCAGAAATTACTTAGCAATGAGTCTGTGTACATTGGAATCACGGTCTAACTGCACCTATGCTGTTTCTGGCCTCAGACGTTCCTTAGAGAACATTAGAGAGCAAGCAGTATCATGTAGACCACAGACGACAGGTCAGGGAAAACCTTGTGGAGAAGCTTAAAGCTGGTTTAGGTTTTAGAAAAAAAAAAAATCATTCTAAGCTTTAAAAATCTCACAGAGCTCCGCTCAATCCATCATCTGTATATGGAAAGAGAACGAACCAGCTGATGACCTTCCAAGACATGATCGTTCACCTGAACCCGTAGGTCGAGCAACGAAATCTATTCATCAAAGAAGCAGCTAAATGTCCATGCTAACTCTGGAGGAGCTGTACAGATCCGCAAGTCAGATGAAGTCACATGAAGAAAACCATTTGAAATCCAATTCACAGTTTGTCACAAGCCATGTTGGACATAATTGTGTTACTTGGCTCGGATGAGGCCAAATTTGATTCAGTAGGACATATGAAAATTCCAATATGTGATAGAATGTAAAACCACACCTCATCTTTAACACACCATCCCTACAGAACAACATGATTTTGACAGTACCAAATTCAAAAATACTTTATTAATCCCAAAGGGAATTTAAATGCCATTGTAGCTCATTAATTCAGATTCTTCAAATAGTTATTGAAGATGGTGATGTCTGTTGGCAGGAAAGATCTCTTGTAGCAGTCTGTATTACAGCAAATCTAAAGAAGCCTCTGACTGAAGATACTCTGTTTTCTCAGGACAGTTTTATAAAAAAAGTAGTCAGGGTTGTTCATAACTTTCTTGATTTTAAGAATCCTTCTTTGCATCATCATATCCAGAACCAGAACCAGAACATTCTGTTACTTTTGACACATCAAAAGTATGAATTCTCTTACAAGGCAATATGCAAATCACAAAATGTTCTGTCAACTGATATTAGATATTAGAAAATGCATTCTCTTTAAATTTGTACACACCAGGAAGTAATAAAAATCTTCTTGTCTTTACTAACTTTACTTTTTCAGAAAAGACATGTCCTATGATCTGATGAAACTATGGTGCAGAAGAATCGGGATGCTCATACCATCCTAACTGTGGAGTATGGGGGTGGTTCCTAGTTCACTTCATAAAATAGATACCATCATGAGGAGAAAGCATCATGTAGAAAGACTGAAACAACATCTAAAGACATCAGCCAGAAAATTCAAACTTGGGTGCAGATAGGTCTCCCAAATGGACAATAACACTCAGCTTACAGCCAAAGGGGTTATTGAGTGTCTTAAAAACAACCAAGTTAATGTTTTGGCGTGGCCACGACAAAGCCCTAAGCTGAATCTTATAGAAAACTTGTGGGCAGATCTGAAATGGCATATGTGAGCCAGGTGACTCAGATCCACCAGTTCTGTCAGGAGGAATGGGCCAAAATTCTTGCCAACTATTGTGAGAAGCTTGTTGAAGGAAACCAAAAACGATTGACCCAAGTCAGACAATTCAAAGTCAATGCTATCAAACACCTCGGCATATAAACTTCTGATTTTGGTACATTAATTAATAAATATTTGACATGTTACTTCGTACATTATTGCGACATTGAAAACAGAAATAATTTTGTTAATCACACTGACCTAAAACAAGACAAGTATTGGTCTGATTTAATTTCAGACAGAAAAAATGTGTATATTAACATTTGGCTTCAGCTGTTTAATTTGAGTAAGTACAGTAAATTAATCATTGCCTCATGAGTATGAAAAAACATCTGTGTGCTTAAACAATGCCAGGAGGGAAAGATATCAGCAACGGCCTTCAGGAATTGTTGCTGCCCATCACTTGGGAAAGAATATAAAGTCAGTCCCAAATAATTTGAAAACCACCATCCAGTTGAGTGCTAAATATTTCAGAGAGGCACAAATGGGTCAGAACTCTACTGGTGGAAATGAGTGGGACACTTTCAGCATATGACACAAAGGACCTGTCATGGGTCTCCTCCAACGCGCTACAACAGAGTAATCTAGAGCCATCCATTGCTGAAAACTGCCTTTTTGAAGTCAGGTCATTTTTTATTTTTAATGTTTCATACAGAACTACAGTGGTGGGATGTTTTACACAGACCAAGCATCTATTTATAAACACCAGCAGAATTTTTGTTATACTCAGATTGGCAACTGATGAAAGTAATTTTTTAGGAGCGTACCGATATTCAAAATTGGGGTTGATATCAACATCTGATATTAATACTGTTGTTATGGCTGATAACCAATATTTCTCGATATTACATAAATTATATCATAAATATTCTTCTACCATTTCAACACCTTTAAAATTTCAGAAGAAACAGATGGTAACAAATTAAAATAAATACTGGTTGTTCATATCAATCTAGTTTTATTTATTTGACCTATACAATATCTTTTAAAAAATTACTATCGGCCGATACCGATGTTAGTACTATATTGTACAATATATTGTGCAATCCTAGTAATTTTCTATATCCTAGTCTGCTGTAAGGACACATGGACTCTGATGAATATTACCCACAACCAAGAGGCCACCTAGTTATTTTTAGTTTGATCAAGGAATATAATTTTCCATATTTATTTAATTGCCCCAAACAAGAATCAAAATAGGAAGGAAAAAGTGTAATAAAACATGATAGCAATAATAATAGTAGTACACAACTGAATTCAGAGTTATTCAGCATTTTATGATAATTCATCTGTATAATTAATAAAGACAAGTATGGCATTGTTTAAAAGTTGACGGGTTTGATACTTATTGCTTGTTTACAGAGGAGAGCTGAACAGAGGAGGGAATGGAAACTGGGGAATGGATGACAGAATTGGCCCGTTGTTTTGGTGGGACGTGGTAGTGGTGCTTAGTGGACCGTGAAAGTGAGGGTTATGACCCGATTCCCTCAACTTAGCCAGAAAATTAAACCAATTTTATTTCTCTAGGAGTTTTAAAATTAAAACAGTCTTCTCAGCAGCTGAATGACAAAGCTGGTCTTGATAAAAAAAAAAAAAAAGAAACATGACCAAACAAGAGAACAAGAACCTTCACAGGGAGTCTCCAAAATATTGGTCAGGGGTCCTAGCATCACATGTTGGTAGATTCACATACTTGAATTGTGTATTGTGTATTGTAAGGTTCTACTTCTGTTGCCAGCATCTGCAGACAAGAAGCCCCACGTGTCGTGTTGACAGCTGACATGTGTCCTATGTCTGCAGTTGCTTCTCATTAGCTTCACTCGTGTTGTTTCTGTACTCTCGAAGTTCTGTACAGAACGGAGGGATAGCCTCACTGGTCCAGTTAAAGCTGTGTCTACGAAGACCGAGAACGATTGCTCGGCAGTGAATATAACCCCGGAAACCGAAGGAAAATAAAAGCAGCTGTTTTTCTCAGCTGTCTCCTTACATGTCCGTCCCGTTCCAGATTATCCCGCTGTTTAAACAGCCTTTTGCAATCCTCCTCCACACAGCGTCCCGGTTTACAAAGCGATTCATGCTTTTACAAACTTGAGAAAGACGACAGAGAGATCTGCGATCCAAATGAAACAAGATGTGGTAGAGCACGTCCTCAGGGAGCTGGGTGAACAGCATTGCAGCGAGACACCG
This sequence comes from Girardinus metallicus, assembly GCA_903067095.1. NCBI lineage: Eukaryota > Metazoa > Chordata > Actinopteri > Cyprinodontiformes > Poeciliidae > Girardinus > Girardinus metallicus. The sequence goes on along the minus strand of CAEGAE010094455.1, from coordinate 19,749 downwards.
AGCAAAACACCGGCCATGTTCCACACAGCAGAACCTCCGGGTAAACAGGAAGAGGTAGCTATAGCGGCGGCGTGACGTCATGACGCACACGATTAGTTTCGCTCACCATTAAGATTAAGCCTTTCAACAGTACATGAACACCGGTCCAAGCTTACATTGAGCCCTAAGCAGCGGTGCCTGGTGAGGGTCAGGGGGCGAATACGTGTAAACTATAAAACCTCTAGTTTAAAAGTGTTTTCTTGTGTTTTTATTGTCTCTGACAAAATTAACTTACGGTATTTATTAAATATATAGTAATACATACTCCCTTTTTTTCAGTGACCTTCTCTTTTGCTCTGTCAGCCATGTTTGGCATTTAGCTTTTTAATACAGATTTAGTAAGGTCAGGAAGGAGAGGTTTTGGGTGGGGCAATATTCATGTAGCGTCCCGGTCCACACTCCACTCCAGTAGAGGGCGGTAATTCACATCAATACGTTGCTTGCCAACTGCCATAAAAAAAAAGAAGCAGGAACGAAGTCTGCTAGCATAGTTTGGTGTTAACTTTTGCTTTTAGGAGTGTTTTTTTTTTTTTACCACATTGTACTTACGTACTTTTACTTGAGTAATTTTATCATGAAGAATTGCTACTTTTACTTAAGCGAAATGTTGCTTGTGACTTTGGGCAGATGGAGGACAGATGGAGTGTCTAGTTGTTGCTGCGGTCAACCTGTAAGAGATAGGATTTGAAAGATTTAGAATTATTTCACTGTCACTGGGAATTTAGAATTCCCAGTTACATTTTGTAGGGTATTATTTTCCTGTCGTTTGGAGACAGGTTAGAATCCTGCTGCTTTCCAGGTTCAGTACTTTATTTTTTGTGTGTTAAATGTTCGTAGGCTGCACCTGTGTCCTTCTTAAAACCCTCCATCATGTTGTTAACTTCTTCTACTTTAAAATCACAAGTTCATTTAAATATTCACATTATGGAATAGATTCGTTTATTACAATAGTGATGATAACAAAAACTAACAGTTTGAAAATACCACAGAAGAAGAAATAAAAAGGAGGGGCTTCCAATCGTAAAGTAGCACGGTTAGAACAATGACAGAGTTTTTAAAGATGCTACAGTCAGGTAATGAATAATATGAATAACCAAAAAAAAGGACATTTTGTGAAATTGTAACAAAAGAGAAATACAATGACACACCCCAGTTCATCCTTCTCAGTGGCATCCTTCAGGAGCTAAATGAAACTCTTTTTTTCTTTTTTTTTAAGGTCAGTTCCTATACCAGGTTTTTCTGGAAAATAAAAACACATTTAATAAGTATTTTTACTGCATCATAGCTGCTAATTAGTACTGACATGATTAAGTTACATATTTGGTGAAGTTACTTGTTTAAGACTCAAAATTAAAAATCTAGGACTTGACCTATATGATTTTCCTTAATTAATGAAGCCATAAATTCTCATCTTTACGAGATAATTCTAATGCAGAGTCTCCAATCATCAGATTGAGAGCTTCAGATTTATTCCTGCCCTCACCTGGCAGGAATAAACACTAACTGGTAAAAATGCAGAGCTTTTTTTTTTTTTTTTTAGTTATTATTAACTTCCTCTTTTTTAAAATAATTTATTAAAATATCCTGTTGGACCCAATATGAATTTTGGGATAGGGTTGACTGAGAAGAGGTCTTTGATTTTCGGACAGGTTTTGCTGCATGGCTGTGATGTAATCTGCCTTAAAATGCAGCCTGTGAAGAACGCAGCCCATGAATTCAGACATATGCTGTATATGAGGCTGGTAATACTTTTCAGTTCCCTCTGTGTGGCATTAGGATTTATCTTTGTAGAGAACAAACTGTGATGTAGGTGCTTAGAAAAGCAAAAATGTAATGAATGTTTTACTCACTGATTCTGTATTCAGTCAGTTGGAATGGAGACTGAATAATTAATATTTAATTTTCAGCATTTTCCCCAGTATTAACCCTTTTGTGCGTAGCGGCCACAGCAGTGGGCATCTATCTAAAAGCCATTTTTTTGTTGTTTCTTATGGATTTTTATGTTATAAATGCACACAGACCACTGAAGTGGATACTAGTGAGTCATACAATACACCATCAACTACTGGCCATCCACTGTAAGTGCAAAAAAAACATATTTGTTAAACCCCAATATGGCAGACAGATGAAAAAGCAACTCAGGAATATCCAGTAACTCCTTCCACTGTAGAAACTCTTGCAGGTCAAAAAAATATATATATCGTCACTTCAAATCACACTTTTTTTTTCTTCTTATGGCTAATATTTTTTATATATATGTTTATAAGTAACCCCTAAAGACTAATACTAGTGATGTATTTTCCAAATAACAACTTTGCATTTTGAGAAAAATACAATTGATTACCTAGAAAAAACCTTTATTTTTTTTTTTTTACGAAATTTGTTTTCCCACCTTTTCCTATGCCTTAAGAAAATAAAAAAAATGGAAAAAAAAAATACTGATATAAAGGATCATAATTTGTGCTCGAAAGTGTTAAAATGCAGTTGCAGAAAAGCCTTATTAATTTGTAGATTTTTTTTTCTCTTACTTGTAAATGAATTCAAAAATCTATTAAGCTCTTAATGTTATTGTATTATTTATGTTGCAAACACACGGAGAATCCTCCCTAAGTGTTTCCTCCGTGTGTCAAACACCGGGTCACGCAGCCCCGAGGCCTGTTTATCCACTAAAACTTCCAAGGTTGTGTCACGGTCAAATGACTACCAAAAGTTGATTGACCTTATGACATTTTGCTGGGCTCTTAACCGTTTAGCATCAGTAGCAGCAATTTGTGCTCATTCACATCACGAGGGTCCTCGAGCCTTCAGCTACAAGCAGCATCTCCGCTGCTCTTTGATCGGCTGAGCATGACTTTTCATGGTTAGAATATGCAGATTGTCTTTCTTCTATTCTTTCTCGCTTCAAATAAAAGATATCTCCCCTGGTGCATGTTCCAAACGCTGGGCCGTCGAAGAAAATCACTTATGGCTGGCTTTCCAGTTGAACTGTCATGACTAAAAGAAATGAAGAGGTTGGGAAGAGGAGGAGGAGGGATATGAAGAGTGAGGGGTGGTGGTGGTGGTAGAGGGGGTGTTGAAATGGGGCCTGTGTGTGTGTGTGTGTGTGTGTTGGGGGGTGTCCTTTTGATCTTTTTAGGGCAGCAGAAAGGGAGTGGGAGGGGGGGACTTTGCCTGAACTGGCAAACACATTTAGCTGGTAATTGTTTGGATCAGACTGACAGTCAGTCTTGGAAATGCATGGACAAACAAAAGTTTACAGCTCCAATTGGAAAAGTCAACAGGTCCCACATAAGGCTTGTACATAAACAATGAACTTGTGGCAGAGAAGCTCGGCTTTGATCAGCTGTTTGCATTTCAATTATCCAGCCCCGCTTCGACCGCTGGCTTTTGTTAACGCTGCTGAATTGTTTCTTCGATTTAATGAGCTCTCTTGTCATTTCTGATAGCTGATCCGTCCGTCTTTTCTGGCCTGTAACCAGTGTACGTGATTTATCCTCAGAGGCACGTTTCTTTGTAAAGCGATTGTTTTCTTGTCGTGTGAGAAATCAACTGAATTCAGAAAAGTACATTTTTGTGGTGTGTGTTTTTTTTTTCTGGATTAGGGACAAAATGAAGGCAGGAAAGACCAAAGGAAAAAAAAAACAACAAAAAACGGCACTCAGAATTAAAAGTACATTTTATTTGAAATAGTGCACAAAATTGTTTATTCCGATATTCAGTTGATCATCTAATTAAAAGCAAAGATACACATATTAAGCGTCTCAGTCATTACAGTTTGGAAGCACTTCCACGGCAGTTTAGTTAGCACGAATTAGCACTGATATTTGCGTCTTCATCCGTGTTTCGTGTAACTCATCCGTGTTGTACGTGAAATGAAACCCACGTGTCTTGAGTCATTTTTGGTTCCTGGTGTCTTCTTGGATTCTCATTTTAAAGTTTGGCAATCATGTCAAATCCTTTTCTGTGCAAAGGCTCTTTCCCTGGAGAATTAAAATAAACCCAGATGAGAATCAACATTGATCCAAATTGGAAGTACTTTCTACAGGAAGGGCCAGCTTTGGAGAAATGAATTATTGTCACAGTGTTTTAAATGAATTTGATTAAAGATATATTCAGCTATGTTTTTGCTTTTGTAGCTGTATTTTGAACTTTCTCTGACCTCCTTTTTATGTAGTCATAAATCAGAAATAAATGTTGAATTTAGCATTTACACAAACTTTGCTTCTTATGGTTTAATATCATCCAGTAATGGTTTATTTATGATTACTAAGTCGTTTTGCCTTGATGCAGTGAAGATACAGGTTATGACTCATTCATTTTGCATAGGTAAAAACACATTTAACCTGCTAATTTAAAATAGAAATGAAACTGATTTTAAAACTTAGTTGAAAACATTTCTTTTCATTTGCATTCATCAGAACACATTTAATTTCTTTCAACATAAATAATAATAAGATTAATAATAAATTATATTTATAATGCCCTTTGTGTCGCAAATTGAAATCACAGAGAGCAAATAACTGATGGCTTCTGAGTTGATGTGGTTTTCTGTCCTCATATTTACCACAGCAATTTGAGCTGAGCAGTGTTTGTATTTCTTGCTCCTCTTTCGTGCTGAAAACCGATAAAAACACGCTGAACAGAAAACAGCAAAGAATAAATGACCAGAAATATCACAATCAGAGAATCCCAAGTTTTTAAGGACCGAACAACGGTTCCCCGCTAACACCCTCACGTTTCTGAGTGCTTCACAGTGAACCACGAGTTGCTGAAAGCTGGAAGAAGTGCTTTTTTGATGAGGGCGGCTTGTGTTTCAGGATGAGGCATTCAGGGCCGGTTTAGGGAGCCAGGGTCGCGTTCTCTGGTCACCGCTGCTATTCTGCAGCCTCCGCAGGGGAGGTCGAAGGTGGGGGTTAAATTGCTCCGTACGCAAATGAGGAAGGTATCTCTGTTTGTTTATTTGGGGTTAAGTACGACGGTTGGGGATCAATAAAATGGATGAAAGCTAGTTTACACCCAGTTTTCAGCACCAGAATTGCTCCACATTTGCATGGCAGCATTGGCGACACAGAAGGTGTGATTTTTCCCACAACTCAGTTCTTCTCTGAGGCTGACTTTACTTACACTTACTGACACCGTGGGGGCCGTTATGGCTACAGCGACCCTATTTAGGGCCACCTGATTTTACACCCCAGCTGTCTACAAATCTGGTTTCTGAACGCACACCTTTAAACGTGCACTTCATCCGAAACTCTACCATTTCTTTCAGACTCTATCAAACTGGTTATTGTTTCTGTATTTTCCCTTATTTGTCGTCAGTTGTTAAATTCCTATAACACTGACATGGATCTGGTCTCAGTGGAAAATCCCCTAGTTAATCCAATGTGGAAGGACTTAAGTGGATTAATGTCAAGTGTTGTCAAGACTGTTTGATTTAGAGCTTTTAGCTTAGAAGGCCTGTGATAGTGGACAGGTTTACTTCAGTCTTCCCTGGAAAATAAAGTTGCATTCTTATAAATATACTTAAAAACAAAACAAACAAACAAACAAACAAAAACTCACAGCAAAATTGTAAGATTAAATGAGCAATTACCGTTTCGAAAAAGTTCAACTCAAATCAATTTTTTTCACCTGTAAAAAATGAAAACAATCAAACACAGAAGATATTTAACTATGTTCAGCTCCTTGACTTCAATTTGCCCCTCAAAGGGATAGGCAGTGCAACTTCAGCATTCATGTGTCGCACTGTAGATTTCAGATTATATATTATATCTGAAATTTGTCACGTTGTGAGCATGAGATGGATCCATGCAGACAAAACACCACCAGGTGAATCCTTGTGAAAAGCTTAAATGATGAGTAAAAAGACATGTAACTAAGGCGAGGGCAACAGAACAATCCAGCAATAAATAAAAAAAACAACAACAACAACAAAACAGTGAGCATAAATACTTTGGAGCTGGAGGTAGCGACAGGGACCCCATGTCAGAAAGCGGGAGAAGTGAAAATTGATCAGTTCTGAGGTAAATATGAGCATTTCCTCCACCTGTCAGGTGAGACACTGGGGTTCAATCTCCAGCAAGTGCTCTTGATGAAAGATATTTACATGTATTAATGCTTGAATATCAATGTTTATATTAAATACCTCCTTAAGACTGTTGAGTAGGGGTGAATCCAGGAAAGTTTTCAAAGAGGGTTAAAAGGGGTCCAGTGATTATCTTGGGGTGTCACTCCAAAATGTTTGAAGTGTAAAATATGCAAGTGGTAGAGGTCGCCACAACGCCCCCAAATAGATACAAATCTGAGCCATGCGAGGAAATTGTTTCAAAAATGTTCTGCATGAGACACTTTCCATGGAGCTCAAAAGTTTTCTGTGTCTGTGAATGACGTTTTACTACAGTTAAACAAGTCTAATGTTTGTCTTGTTTTTACTGTGAAAGAATTGCTTCGAGTAGCTGTAACAGAGTACAATCCAAATCTAAAGACACACGTAAAAGAAATAAGGCCAGGCGTCTCACTAGCCTCCGGGACTAAGAAAAAAAACTTCCAGCAAGCAATGTGGTATTAAAGCTAATATTTGAAATTGCTGTGTGGTTCTTTGTGGTGACGATGAGCTTAATTTGGCTCTTATTGCTGAACTGGTTCGCCACATCTGCTCTGTAGCCTTGGAATCGGAAGGCTGCATGTTTGATTCCATCTTCCTCTTGTCACATGTTAATGGGCAAGTCACATAAAGCTGCTGTATGTAACTTTTATTCTTTTTACGTGTTTGCTAAAACTGTCACCGTGTGATGATAGTACGGTATGAGACAGATAATCCATTAAAAAAAAATCAAGCTCCTCCACCTCCTCCCAGCGCTACTATTGCTGTCTGAAGAATGCTCCTGGTTAAAAACGACCAATCATAAACCAGAAGGATCATCTTGGACATTGTCAGTCTCGCTCATGTGAAAGTTGGTGAAGAAACATCATAGCAGGTAGAAAGGTGGAGGATATGAGCAGTGTACACATCAGGGTGATTGATGCGCCATAAGACCCTCCTGCTTGCTCTGATTGGCTGTTTCTGATGGAGCACTGAATTTGGGGAAGACAGAGGAGCTCAATATTTTTTTCACAAATTATCTGTATTATACTGCCACGATATAGTGATGATTTCAACAAATATATAAAAAACATATTTTTATAAAAGATATATACTGCGGCTTTAACCCCAAGTTGCCCACTAATCTGAGTAATAGTGTGTGTGCGTGTTCGTGAGCCTGAATGGGTGAATGTGGCTCTACTGTGAAGCGCTGCGAGTGGTCAGTCCAGGCACCACATACATTCAGTCCATTTACGGCTGTAAGTGCACATTCAGCATGCAGAAGGAATGCGTTAACTTGGAAGCAGGGCCTTGCTTTTATTATTCCAGTACATTGTGATGTAAAACCCGGTCCACTTTGGACAGAGACAATGGTCTTCCAGCAGTTTTCATGTCACGACGAGCTTAAATGTCCCTGGGTTGCTCCATGACTAAGGAACTTAGTCACGTCAAGTTGAAAGCCATTCAAAAACTTTCAGCGTCAAATATTAAAGGCTTTTGGTAAAGATATGTATGTATTTCAACCTAAATTTATATTTATGACTCAATGCGTATTCAAGAAAACACAAACTAAATTCATCTGCACCCAGTTTTGCATTTCTAAAAGTAACAGATGCAGATGATGGAAACGACAAAAATGCATGAAGGTGATGCATGTGGATAAAAATAAGGATGAAGAAAATGTGGGTGGCAGATGTTTCTGCAGAAAAGAACTCTGTGTGTCTCCAAGCTGCTGTGTTTCCAGAGACTGTTTCTGAGTTCTTCAAGGAGGTGCAGGACGACCAGCCTCTGCTGCTTCCTTTGCTCCCCTGAAATGGAGACCTCTGCTGCTTAGGAGAATCCTACAGTGCAGAGAAGTGCGTTATCAGGAACTGCAACCTCTCTGAAGGAAATACAGCTGGAAACTTCAGAAAAAAAACAACCTCACAGTCTGAGGGCTCTTATCTAACCCAAAACGTCACATGTAGTGCATCCATAAAGTATTCACAATGCGTCAATTTTTCCACATTTTGTTATGAGACAGCCTTATTCCAAATTGTATTAAATTAATTTATTTCCTCTATATTATACACACAAACAACCCCTGTTATGACAATGTCGAAAACAGTTTTTGAGACTTTTTTTTTTTTTTTTTTACAATCTTTTTAAAATTAGAAAACTAAGAAATCACATTTGCTTAAGTATTCACAGCCTTTGTATAATCATCTGTTCATCCATCTTTGGTAGAAAGTGCAACTTCCAATCTTTTTGGACATGATGTCACAAGCTCAGCTCACCTATTTTCAGATATGCTGGATCTCTTTTGCAGTTCTCCTCAAGCTCAATCAGGCTGGATGGGAGACGTCCATGCACAGCCATGTTCAGATCTCTCCATAGATGTTCAATCACATTCATGTTTGAACTTCAGCTAGGCCACTTCAGGACATTCACAGAACCGTTCTAAAGTCACTCCTTCTAGAGCCAGGCTATGTACTTTGGATTGTAGTCCTGCTGAAAAATGAACTACCACCCAAGTCTGAAGCCAAGCGCATTAATCGAGTAATCTGTACACTGTTGCAGTCATTTTTTTCACTATTTTGACTAGCCTCCCAGTTCTTGCTGCTGCAAAACACCTGGATAGCATGATGCTGCCGCCACCATGCTTTGCTGTAGGGAATGGTGTTGTCCTGGTAATGAGCCATAACTCCTGGCATTCACACTAAAGACGTTGATCTTTGTCTCCTCATGCTGGATCTCTGACAGCATGAGGACAGATCGTTGGGTTTTCCCGACACCCTGACTAAGGCGCTTCTGCCCTGATCTCTGCCCTGACCGTTTAGCTTAGACAGCTGGCTACTTCTAGGAAGAGTACTGCTGGTTCCAAACTTCTTCCAATAATGAATTATGGAGGCCACTGAACTCCTAAGGACTACACTGAGGAAACCCAGCGGATTGCAAGGAGTCATTGACTTGTATCGTTTGCTCCTCCTGTCATTGACTTGTATCGTTTGCTCCTCCTGCACAAGCGTGTAGCAACAGTGGACAATCACCTGCAGTGTGTCATTGACTTCGGAGCAATCCTCCACACTGAGCATGCAATGCAGTGAGAGCTCACAGTGACGAACGGCTCAGTGTGAGTGTCCGTTCGCCACTGGCCATGACTGTGGGTTTGAGAAGACAAAGCATACACGATTGATCTGGATAAGGCAACGTAGAGTTTTTTTTTTTTTTTTTTTTTTTTACACGATCAAAAGGAAAATGCCAAAAGAAAAAAACAAACAAGCATAAACACTATAGGGTAGTGGTTGAAAGACAGACTACAGTTGATGTTCCAGTTGTCACTGATCAAACAAACCTTTAAAAAAATCACTTTATAGGCCTGATTTAAAGGAAGCGTTTCAGCATTTTTGTAGTTTACTGAAAGTCCATTTCAGATTAGTCTGGTTTTAGTTGGGACAGAGTGCAATATGCATTAACCTGAAAATGGAGAGATGATACCAAATTATAGCTCTAGTGCTAATTTACACCTGTAGACTAGTCCATGCATGAGTTAGTGGCGTGGGAATCGTAGAACACATACTCTGAATCTTCTTATTTGGTTCAGATTGTGGGGATGCAGAGTATACTTGAACTATTTGACCCGAGTTAAGGATCTGTTGTGGTTGTATTAACATACAATAATAGCAGATCCTTAATGTATTTTGGTGCTACGTCTGTGGTGAGGACTGAAAGACATCGAAGCGGTTGGTCAACCACGAAGCTATTTGTTGAGCAACAAAAACTACATCAATGTTTACCTTAGGTAATTATTAATATTTATAAGAATTATACTATTAATATTTTCTTTGAGGTTGTGCTCGAAGGGCAGAAACCTGGGTCAGCCGCTGCTTGTTGTTGTGTACAGATTTGTGAAGATTTTCCACATACAAGTCCCAGTCAAGCACGTATCAAACAAGAGTTTAATGTCAGTGTCCTAATGTACATTTATTACACCTCTTAAATAAATATTCCATCTTTAAAATTATTATGCACATCCTCAAATAAAAATATATTTATATATGTATAAAAACAGACATTAAGAGTGAAACAAGAACCCATAAGGTGAGGGGGCAAAACGGAGTAAAACGCATTTTGTACATGAGTCACTACAATCAGATCAGGAAACCTGTTAATATAAATTATAGCTGCCACATCGTCCCATAATATGCTATGAGCGCTCTGTTTGCTTAAATGAATCCAGTAAAGATGAAGCGTCTGGCACACAGCGTGAACACCAAAGTGTTCCCCCCTGTGCTGTTGCTGCCTGCGCTCTGCAGTGCCGTGTCTCACAGTGTGTCCGTAAACTCAGCGTTTCCTGGCAGTGCGGCCGCTCAGGGTCCTTCAAGTCTCCTTGAGCAGCAGGTGAAAGTCCCAAAAAAAAAAAGTCTCCTCTAGTTAAAACGATACGCAACAAATCAAAATGACACACTCTACAAAGATGCTGAAAACAAGACAAATGACGGGGTTGGGAAAAAGAAATTCTCAGCGCTAAAAAAAAGTCTGGAGTACAAAAATAGATTTTTATATGTATGTTTTCTTACTCTTTTATGTCCATGAACTTCCTTTGTTCACTGGAAAACATTTGAAAATAAGCTACAAGTTAGGATACAGTATGAAAAATTATCTAAAGGTTCGTTTTGGAGAGGGACACATAATGTTTCGGTACTTCAGTCAATATTTAAGTTCTTTTGTCCTCCCTTTTTTGTTTTCAGGTCTTTCTAGTCCACCTCAGCGCTGTAAAGAGTACCGCGTGCGTTTAGTCCTTTGACTGAAAGGATAGTGGATGAAGTCAAAAGGCCGGTGTTGACCTGGATGGGTGGGCTGCTGCCCCTTCGGCAATCTCTTCATGAAATGCACCTCCCGCTGGTGCTGGCGTGTCCTAGAGCCCCTGCGTGGCCGTCCGCGGCGAGTGAAGGCCATGTACCAGCCATCGTATCGGGCGTTCCTCAGGGCTGTGTAGTTGTTTTCCAAGACAATCTCTGTGAAGATGCAGTCACGGCCCTGTCCGTTTTCCTGCAGGAAAGTCATTTACAAAATCCTTGACTAAGATCTGCAGATGGAAACAACAGATACACCTACACCTGGACACCCAAACTCACATGCACATGAAAACACACACAGGGAGCAAATGGTACAGTCATTACAGATCAGAGAGTGATGGGGACTGTCGGCAAGCAACGACTCTTCACCCGGCTTCAGTGTACCTCTACGAAGCTTTTAGTGTAGATGCAGGTTCTCCTGCCAAAAGGCCTTTATTAACATGAAGCGTCAGGTTTACTCCCAGTTTCATCTACTGTGTTTGTGGGTAAATCTAGCCACCACTGATAAAATCCTACATATCTTAGCCATGTTCTGATGCTGATTTTGAATACACTCCATACCAACAGAACAGTCCAGAGATGGTTAAAGCAAGGTTTCCCCCAGAAAACTTCCTAAGCCCGGTGGTTGGGTGCCAGGGCAGTCATTCGTGTTTTTGAGTTAAAAAATGCTTAAAATTGACAGAAATTTTGAAAATATCACTTGATAATTATGTCTTATTCAAAGATTGGAAGATTAATACCTGAACACCAACTATAAAATCTTAAAAAATTCGAACATAAAAAAAAAAAAAACGTAAATTAATAAGCAATCCTTAGCCTGGTGGGGGCACAAGTAAAGCCTGGTGGCCCGCCAGGCTTATAATACACTGAGGGAAACCCTGGTTGAAGTTTGAATGATGTGGCATCTTCAGTCACTGACATGAGCCGTCATGTACAACTAAAACATACAGTAAGGTGATGTAAATTTGCTCTGCTCCGGCCTACTGTAACAACCACCCACCTTTATGGGCAAAGGATGCTTTAAAAATAGCCAAGATGAACCCACAAACATACATCCGTCCCAAACTGCATGTTCATTCTTTGTGTCTTTTGCTCATATGTGCATGCACACACACACGCGCGCACACACATCAAGGCCGGAGTCTACTGTGACTGGGCTGGAAGCTTGGGGCAGATGGTGTTTGAGGCAGGGTGCTGGGTGGGTGGAGGGTGAGTGGGAAAAGGTGGGGGAATCTGTTTATTAGCCCGTCGCAGTGAGAGTAGGGTGCTGGCATAAACCTCAGCTTCTGACACACACCAACAGAGCATCGTGTGCCGATCCCAAACTAAACTCCAATATGGACACTTGAATGCTTGAGCTGCAGTCTGAATCTGTTCCACGTTTGCCTCTCGATGCTTTCATTAGGGATCCGCCGGGTGAATACTTTGACATAAAAGTATAGTGTGTTGAGTATTTCTGCTTCTGGACTAAAAAATTATTAGAATTATAAAAATAATACATTTTATTTATAATGCCACTCAAAGCCCTGTCATGTTTCCTCTAATTAAGAGGGACCTCTTAAGGCCCACAAATAAAAAAGGAGTGACCCCTACTACAACAAGACCAAAGGAGGGGGTCGATTAAAATAAAACACCCTTCTACAGGCAGTCATTTAACAGTATACCTGTTACTTATTTCTTGGATCTTAAACAGTTCACCATAGTGACATGTTAACCCTGTTCATTCAGGTTATCCTGCCTGAGGCAACGCTAACCTTTTTCATTTCTCTAGTCCAAACAGTTCAAAATCGACTCATCTAAACATTCAGAGGTTTTCGAACTACAGCGAGCCGCCAGCTTGGTCTCCGTGCTTCAGCCGGGTGGCCAGCCTCTTGTCCTCACCTTGCCAACGAGCTTCCCCTTTCTGTTCATGCAGATGTAGAGGCCCGTCTCGGCTCCCTTGATGCGAACTCGACTTCCAAACGTGTCGGTCTCTACAATGAGCTTCGCTGAGGGAGACGAGAAAGATGAGTTTGTTTAGAAAGCGATGCATTAAGGGTTTCAGCAAGCCTATTTTGAATTTTCTCAGAAAAATTCAACATAATGCAAATCAATGAGTTCTAGCCTTAAAGAATAAAAAACGTACATGAACGACTACAACCGCTTGAGAGGATTTCCAGACCTACACAAACATACCCAAACACACACACATACATTGTGTAAAACCTATGGGAGCATTCCTGGAGATTTATGCAAGCTGAAATTCCCGCAAAATGATAAAACCATGTGCCTGTTAATTCTTTGAAAGCTGAAGAGACAATTCTAGCAGTGGGTTAGGAGTCGCTCAGAATCCCCGCAATCGCCTGCCTCACTCATAAACCTTCACATTTATCTCCATAGCACGACAGGACTGTAACAGCCACAGAGTCAAGACTTTTTGGAATGAAAAACAACTTCTTGTATTCTGTCTCAGTTCCACGTTATTCCGTATATCCACAGCTTGTTTTCCAGATGTTTCACAGGTCACACCTACTCCGAGACTTTAGATGAAACTGTCAGCTAGAAACCAAAGTGAGGATTGTCATGGCCGAGTCGACCCACTTAAATACGAGTTCCAGCTGAGGTCAGAAGCAGCAGTTAGAGCAGAGCACTGTATTGACCAACAAAACCAAAATGTTGGAGACAAAGTCTCCATCACACTTCCTGCTGCTTAACACAAAATGACATCCGGCAACCAGACGGGTTTGTACAGAGACCTTTGAATTAAATGCAACACCAAGCACACTGTTAACCTCTGCATTTCTCTAGCCATGCGGATTTCAGCGTGCAACAACACCGCCCGGCCTGCTTCGAGAAGTGAGTGTGAAAGGTGGGGGTGGAGAGGGAAGATAAGCTATGCAGGAAATGTTCAGGAGGCAGAACATCTAATGGCTCTTCCAGACATACAGAATCTCTGCAGATCACCTTCTAGCACCAAAGATAACCTGCTGGGCACATTTCAGAAAGTCCCCCTCCTCTTAATGGCTTATGTACCAGGTGATGATGAACCAAAAATAAACTTTGATTCAAAAAGGTGTCAGACGGCTTCTCCACTCTTTCATGCACACATGTTCTGTGCTGACTGAAAGTACACACATCCATCTAGAGCTCTGGAAAAAAGAAAAAGAAAAAAAAAAGAGCCCACCGCACTGAACCCCACTGAAAACCTCCTGGTTATTCCACCAGATATTGATTTCTGAACTCTTCCTGAGTTAAAACATTGTTGTTTCTAAATCAATATGAACTTGTTTTTATTTGTGGTGTGAAAGTACTGCATCTTTTTTGTTATTTTGACCATTGAAAATGAATACAAAATGTATATATATGACGTGACAAAAAAAAAAAAAAAAAAAACAATGTTCATACCGTGCGCATCTCCGTCTTCGGCCATGGCGTTGATCTTCTTGTTGGGCAGGACCTGCACGTGCTTGCCGCTGGTCCGGCTGTACAGCTGGTAGATCCGGATCAGCCTGCGGCTCACCCGGTCCGTCACTTTGCTCTGCTCGCTTACATGCTGCGTGAAATTAGGCGGGGACTGATTGGTTACCTGTCAGAAATTAAGACGGCATCACAATTATCAGTGCTTGCTTTTTTTCTTTTTCTTTTTTTTTTTAATGCAATTGCTTCCTAGGCCATTTTAATATTTGATTTTTGAAAAAAAGAAAAAAAAAAGAAAAAAAAAGAAAAATAGTTTTAAAACATTCTAGGAATTTTAACAGATACAATTACGTACGATTAGAATCAGGATTTTGAGCTTTTTTCAACGAAATGTTATATGTAATGAGGAAAAAAAACAACTTGTTTTCTTTGTCTTTCTTTTTTTTTTTGTTTTTTTTTTTTTTTGCTTTTGACAGGCTGCTATGACAACTTCCAAAAGAGTGTCCGCCAGATGACGGTGACCGAGTCCAAAGGGACGGGCTTTGTGATTACAGGTTGTGCGTAAGGAGAATGTCCGCCTCAGCGTGCGTACACACGCACACACACACACGCACACGCACACACACAGAGTAAGAGAGAGAAAAACACTTTGTCGAATCAGTGTTGGATTATTCGGGTGATAACACACTGAATCGGTACTTTGGCTTACTAGGCCTATAAATATGAATTTATCCAAATTAAGGATAAAATCACAAACTGCCTGATGCCAGTTTTTTTTTTTTCACTAAATCATTTCCTCCTGCCCGACGGGCCGCCAGGCGTCTGCCAGGGCCGGCGTGAGCCCCGCTGTCCGCCGTGGGAGCCATCAGATAGTGTTTCATCACATAATGTTATGGTGCACCGTTACTGCATCATATCTGAATGGCTCTTGCAATACATGAATAAAATAAAATAAAAATAGGAAAATCCTAGTTTCGCGGCAACGTTACATTTTTATAGAAAAGGTACATACCTGAGCATAGAAGCAGAACACAAACAGGTGCAGAAATCTACAAAGAAGAAAGCGGAGAGTTGGTTATTTCACTCAGGCATGCGATGTTTCAGCGGAGACAGGAGAGACGGAGGGAAGCTCTCACAGATAGCCGAGTCTGGATGGGACGGCCCGCATGATGGATGGATGGATGGATGGATGGATGGATGGAGGTGGACAGACCCTCCGGGGTTTTTTTTTTTTTTTTTTTTTTTCTGGCAGGTGTCCGTTTTGGGCTTTCAGAAGTCAAAGCTCTTCCAAGGCTTCCAGTCGAGTCGACAAGTCCAACAGATTACAGTGAAATCCTCCAAAGGTCAGCGGTACTGACAGCGCGGCTCACGCTCGCCCTTTGCATTTTTTTTTTCTTCAGCAAATTAAGAAAGGAAATTGCAACGATTGAAAAAAAAAAAAAAAAAAAAAAAAAAAGATCACTGATGAGAGTAAAACTGATGACTTGAGTCACGGCTGACAAAAGTCTAAGTGCACTTGCAGAAGAAAAAAGAAGAAGTTTTGGATGAAGCGCTGCAGAGCTCCTCCAGGACCGCGTCCTCATCTGCGGCCTTCAGGTGAGTGTGAGCCCGCCGCTGGGTGCGAGCCGACCGACCTCCGCCTCGTCAGTGTTGCCGCTGTGATTGGATGCTTCCCCTGCTCCTGTTACTGCCGCTGCTGCTGCTGCTGCTGCTGCTGCTGCTGCTGCGCTCTGTGGCAGGACTGAAGGCTGGAAGCTCCGCGTTTCCTTTCTCTGCTCCCATCCCACACCGCACTCACACACCCAGGAGGCTCTGCTAAGAACAAGCCCCCTTTTTTTTCTTTCCTGCAAAACAAAAGCGGATACCCTTATCTACCCCCGTACTCTCCCTCTTCACTCCCCTCCTCTCTCCTCTCACCCCCCCCCTCCCCCCTTTACCTGGGGAGCTGTCCGGAGCAGAAAGAAGCGAGGAGGAGCCAGGCCTGCTCCGGTCCAACACGACCCAGGGTCTGGTCTTAATGACGGTGTGTCCGGTTCTGGAAGCATCGACTGTCATTAAGAGGCAAAGGTGGTTTCATGACCCCGCAAACCGCCGAGTCCCGACCCGGCCACCCACCCCTCGTCTTCCTCCCGCAGCCCCAACATTTCTTCTTCTTCTTCTTCTTCTTCTTCTTCGTCGTCGTCTTCCTCCTCCAGGGTTGCACGGTGCTGAATCTGCTCGGCTTGTGTATTGACACCTCAAAGCGAGAGACATTAAAAGGATTACAGGTGATTAGCGTTATTGAGCCCACCCCTCACCGCCATGCAATAAATAAATTAATTAATGAATGAATGGTTAAATAAGCGCTCGCACTTCAAAGTCTGCAGAAATCACTTGAAAGCCCCGAATGATGAGTTAGTTGCAAATGAATTCTGCTCTAACCCAGAAGAGTCGCACACATTCATTATCGTTAATTAATCCTTAATTACCCAAAAGTAACGGATCATTGTGGTTTTGGGACTCATTGATTTTTGACCCATCCCAGCGTCAGCAGACAGAGAAACTCTCGCCGAATAAACAATACCTCGTCCAGAGTGATGAATGGGGATAACAGGACGAACATCACACTGCATGTTCATGGAGGGGAGGAGTGAAGGCTGAGCTGTAGGCTCACAAGAACATCCAGGGCGGCCAAACAAGCACGATAACATTAGTTATCGGCTGTAGTCGCTTCGGCTGTGGTTCTGGTTTTTAACAAGTCAAAAGTGGAGGAAATCTGATGCGCTAAGCGCTCAGAGTCGATCCTCACCAGTGGACGCTGTGGTGGAAGGGATCAGGTCTGTGGCAGAATCACCAGAGCAGTGTATGGCACTAGTACTCCACTGTGTTCAGGATGTGTGAGGTCTCCCAGAATGGAATTAATTGATCTCAATATCCCCATGGTAACCTTCTCATATGGTCTGTTCAGCAAGTACAGTCTCAGACCAACATCAGCAGCAGAAACTACTCAGCAGCAGCTCTATTCCTGTTAGGGGAAACACCACCCTCGCTTTGCATTGTCTCAACATGATGACAGGGACACCTCAAGGTTAGATTCTCCATTAACATGGGTTGCTATTTTGTTGTACGTTGTTTTAAGATCTGGTTCTGGTTTTCTGAATGGCCCTCAAACTAATGGTAGTATCCAATAAAGACAAACTGACTCAATTTAAAAAGCTATTTACAAGTGACGATTTTTTTTTGTATGATTATATTCATAAGTTTATGATCAATCGACTTGTACTCTTGGATTGTATTATTGTCGGTTCCACCTCCACCTCGACTGCAGTTCATCTCTGTTCAAGGTCACCCACGATCAGCTCCAGGTGGGTCAGAGTACCTGTGCCTTCATCCTCATTACCCTCATTCAGCTCTTGATGATGAACTCCCACCGCCCATCTCAGCTTACTGAGATGCATTTGTAAACACACAGAGCTCAAACTCAAAGATTAAACTCTCAGCATCAGATTGTAGCTGAGGTAACTAAACAATCTAACTATGAAGATTGTTCTTTGAACTTTTACAGAGTGAACTTGCCAGCTCCTTAAGATTTTGTATTTAGATATTAAACAATTTAAAATCTTTTCATTTATCTATGCTGAAACCATTAAATCAAATTTTATTGGCACTTATATCCTCAAACAAATGTTCAGTTTCTATATCTGTGGTCTGTAATAAAATGTTAGCATTGTTAATCAGCTCTTTAGTTCATTTTCCTATGGGCCGGTTGTAAATGTGATCAGCATTACATTGTGTTTTTTAGATCCACTAACTGGTGACTTCATCTGGATTTAAAAGAAATGAAAATAATTTATATTTAACTTAGTTGTATTTTTTTTTTATTCGTTTGTATAGTTGTGGGTCTAAGTATTGTCGGCAATGTTCTCCAGTAACATAATTACCCAGTAATATTTTTACATTTCCTGACAGATTAACATCTTTTAATACAAAAACCTGCCTCAACGCCCCACCACCACAGGGCTTACAAGTTTCCTGGGGGGAAACCCTGCTTCCAGTTGGCAGGAAACCAGGCGTGGCTCATCACCAGGCCGATACCATCCTTACAGTGAAGGCACAGTGGAGGCAGTGTCATGTTCGGGGAATGTTTTGCAACAGCAGAAGATGGCAGACTAGTCAAAATGGAGGGAAAAAAAATGAATGCAGCAGCGTACAGAGACATCCTGGACTAAAGTCTGCTCCTCTTGACTTCCTGCTGGTTCATTTTTCAGCAGGAATAGGATCCAAAGAAAGCACATACAGCCTAGATTTAAAAGGAGACTTGAGAAGTGCTCTGTGAATGTCCTGTAGTGGCACAGCTGAAGTTCAGACCGACTCTGATAGAACATCTTTGAAGAGGAGGAGATCTGAAAATGGTTGTGCACACACATCTACCATACAACCCCATGGAGCTTTACAAGTACTTATGTAAATGTCATATCTTGGTTAAAAGATTACAAAATACTCAAAGACTGTTATTGATATTGTCATGACGGTGCATTTGTTTGTCCAATTTTGAGAAAAGACGATGATTTAATTAAATTAGGAGTAAGGCTGTAGCATAGCAATATGTGGAAATAGTGAGTCACTATGAAGAATTTACAGATCCAAGGCACTTGAGAATATCTGCAAGATGGAATAACTGTCATTTGTCACTTTATCTGCAAGATAAAATAACACTGCAGCATTTTCAAAGGCTATAAAAGGTCCTTCTCTCTCTTTGTGTCTACCACACACACGCAGTTTGTGCACCCAGCTGGTTATGTCGCATATAACTGTAGGCTAATGTTATAATGCACACTTTTATTCAACGGTTTCCCCAGATATTTTTAGTAAAGATGCGTCTCTAATCATTTTTTTAATCATTTTTAAATCGTATTAATTCTGTTTTCCAACAGTTCTATTTTTCTTTTCTTTTAAATATATTATTTTCTAGAACACAAGTGTGACCGGGGTTAAGATGAGTATCTAACCAGTCTTCTCATCTTTCCCCACAGCCTATCGGTGATTTATAGCTACCATAACTATGCGGACGATACACAGCTCTACATCACCATGTCACCAGGTGACTATGAACCCATCCAGTCACTGAATAAATGCTTAGAACATATAAATGTGTGGATGTGCCAAAACTTTCTCCAGCTTAACAAAAACAAAACTGAAGTTCTTACTTTTGGATCTAAAGAGGAGCGATCTAGAGTCAATGCACAACTTCAGTCACTACAACTAAAACCTAGTGATCAGGCCAGAAACCTGGGAGTAGTGATGGACTCTGACCTGAACCTTCAGAGCCACATAAAGACTGTTACAAAGTCGGCCTTCTATCACCTGAAGAACATCTCCAGGATTAGAGGACTGATGTCTCAGCGAGATCTAGAG
>CAEGAE010094435.1:0-16107 GCA_903067095.1 Girardinus metallicus | reverse complement strand
ATCTCTGTAATTGCAAACAAAGGTTTCTGTACCAAATATTAAGTTTCATTGTTCTGGTGTATCAAATACTTATTTCACACAATAAAATGGAAATTAATTATTTAAAAATCATACATTGTATTTTTCTGGATTTTTGTTTTAGATTCCATCTCTCACAGTTGAAGAGTACCTATGATAAAAATTACAGTCTTCTACAGGCTTTGCAAGTGGGAAAACCTGAAAAATCAACAGTGTATCAAATACTTGTTCTCCCCACTGTATATGTTGTTTGTTTTTATTCAGAACAAAAAAAAAACAATTATAATTTGAATGTTAAAAATAACAACACAATTAAGATTTTTAAAGTTATTTTAAATAAAAAAGAATCTTAATCCTTATGGGTAATTTTCAGTTCATTCCCATCATGAATCTTGATCACTGGCTTAAATTTGGACATTTTAAGATTTTCTTTCTTGTTTTATATGACTATTTTTTATGTGGGGTTTTTTGTTAATGTTTTTTTTTTTTATCTCTGGTCCTTTGTTTTTCCTGTAAGAATATTTTATGTACTCTGTAATGAATGATTTTGTGCTAATAAACCTGCTTTAGCTTAAGTCATAATATTTCACAAATTTGGAGTTTACTAGGACAAGCCATCAACTGTACCCTAAATCTCTAAGTTGTTTTGCTCCTACCTCATTTGCAAGAAATTAAATTGAAGATAAAGGAAACTGAAGACCCACCCCCTCTAACTTGTTGGTGCATCACTTCCTGTCCTTTTGACCACCTCATGTTCTCTCTCAGGTTAAGCAAATCAACTCTTCGGTTTGATCTGATCCAAACCAACATGTGGTCTCGGTATTTCTGATGGGACTCTGTGTTTGTTTCCTTCTGTTTCAACTCAAACCTCAGAGACCCAAAAAATTTCCCCCCAGGACCCTTCAGCCTGCTATGGTTTTTATTCATTTTCTTTTTTTATTTAATAGCTAAAGTATATTAAGTCATGATATTTCACAAATTTAGAGTTTACAATGATAAACCTTCTGCTGCAACCTTTATTTCCAAACGGTTTTGTAGATGTAGTTTAGGTACTTTCCCTAACAACAGCATAGTGATAAAATAAACTGGTTAAAAATAACAAGATGAACTAAAGATCATGATAAAAACCGAAGAACCACCCCTCTTACATGTCATTTCCTGTCCTTTTTTCTATGTATGCCTGATGTTGCCTCTCACTTTAAATACAAACAATCAAAGGGCACAACCAGAGCAGTCAGCGCTGAGACACAGACTTTCATAATAAGCTAAGCAGGTCGTCTCTTCAGTTTGATCCAACACAAGCCAACATGATTTCAGTATTTCTGCTGGTGCTCTGTGTTGTCTTCCTTCTTTTTCAACTCAAACCTCGGAGACCCAAGAACTTCCCACCCGGACCCCCCAGTCTGCCTATACTGGGGAACCTTTGGAACCTGAACATAAAGAACCCCTTAAAAGACTTTGAAAGGGTAAGAAAAGCTATAATAAATACTATTATTTATTTTCTTTCTTTTATATATATAATATTATTACTATTTATATACAATATTAATTTGTATATGTTGCTAGAAATTAATTCAGTACTTGCAAACTTCAGCATTACTTAATCAGAAATGCAGGTAAGCAGTAAACTCTGTTGTTGATAAGCTAATACTTATTTGGTGATAGTTTCAGAAAATTTTGTATTGTACATTTGTATGCAGCAAAGTCAAACGTTACCTGAACTTATGTAGTCTCCAGCATGATTCAGGAAATTATGTAAGAGATTCAACATTTTAGAAATTATCCCTGATGCTTATCTTATTTATTTTCAATAAAAGCTTGAAAAAGTCAGGATTCCATGAGATGATTTGTAAAACTTATCATGTCCACTCATAAGCCCGCCTGGCTTGTAAATATTTGGATTGTGACATTTTGGCTCTGTTTCCCACAGGACTAAATTTATAATGAAACATTCAAAACACCCCTGAAGTTCACACTGTAATGTTCAGTCAAAGAGAACACCTAAACTCCAGTTGATCATGAGGAAAAGCTAATTTCCACATTTGTGTGAAATGGTGAATTACAGTCCTGCAATAAATAAATAAATAAAAATAAAAATCCTGTTTTAATCTCATCCACAATCTGGCTACAGAGGTCTGCAGTTATTTCTGGGTCTCTTTGACTTTAGTTCCTTATCAGGTGAATTACATTTCAGTTTGAGTTTGTTGATTGTAACTTTACCTTTAAAAACTCCTGGGTAACAGTCCATTCACAACAACACAAATTGAATAGGGTCTTCTACACCAGCACTCAGCTTCTAGATCGTGTCTTTCAGGATCCAGACAGCAAAAATGGTGTATTATCCACAGGTCCAAAGTTACGTTCTGCTCAGTCATGGTCTCCTATGAAACAGTTTGGTGTATGTACGCTTGGAAAAACTGATGACTCTACAACAAGCCTAATAAATAACAAAAAATGCACTTGAGCAGTGCTTTGCTTCACTGGTGTAATATCAGATTTTTGCACCATTTTAACTTTTCATCAACCCCACCAGGAAAAACACAATGCAACAATTATTTGTTTGCATTTCCTATACCTGTGAGTCAATAATGAATGCAATCTAAACAATCTCTACCAAATGAGATGTGTCTTCATGGTAAAAGTACAGAAAAAGCTATACAGAGAAAAACCATTTGGTTTAGGATGTTTTTTCTAAATGTGTATTTACTAAGAACTTTGACAGCATTATTTGGCAGAAATTGCAATTACTATAAAAAAAAATTCAAGCCAAAACAGCATGTTATTAAAAATTAGGGAAGGTCTGGTTTATTTGATTCCAATGTGTTTGAGCAGGAAAGCACTAACAAGCTGCAATAAAGTTTCTCTACAGGGGCGAAATCTGAGATTGCTGTTATTTTTTATGACATTTATCTGCCTCCAAATGTCTTAAGCTTAGATTCAGTCTTGCAGTGTTCCACACATTTTGCAAAGTCATTGTTTGCACGCCATCCAGAGGTTGCTGCTGATTATGTAAGACATTTCCCAATAAAATCTGCTGTGATTTATCCAGGTCAAAACATACTTCCAGTTTAATGGCAGCTGGTTCAGACAGAATCAGAGTAATATTTGGTGTCATTTTTAGGGTGAGACATGTAATAGGAAAACATGTTGGGTGATTCCAGGATGGGGAAAGTGAGATTACAGCATCACCTTTTCATAAATCTTTGGTTTTCTAACACCAGAGTTCCTTCACATTTTTAAGAACGGATGCAAAGATACTAGGAAACAAGGGCTGAAGAAATGAAAATAGGAAACAAGGAAGAAAAACTTACTGTAACATATTAAACTAAATGTGATTGGCGACAACAAAACCAGGAACAGCTAGAAAACACACCCTGAATGTTCAATAAATGTTTGCAGGCATTTGGTGAATGTATGACATTAAAGACTATGAAGTCGGAAGTAATTTTTTTCTTTTATAGCACCCATGTTTCTCTGATGCACCTCAACAGATTTATGTGATATTTTCTCCATAGTTTGGCATCAAGTTCACTTTTTTGTGGGTTATTACATTATGCTTAGATGGAAGGAAAAAAAATTCCTATCAACCATGAAGAACAACTAAACACAGATAAACAACACAGATAAACAACAAATATTCTGCAAGCATTAATTTCCTTGAAAGAACAAAAACATTTACTAATTGGCACAATCAACTTTTTTTTCTATTATCTGATCATTTTTATTTAAATATACTCAACATTTAGGACATAATAAATTTAAAAAATCTTCTTTCTTCCAGCTGAGTCAGTTGCACGGAAACGTCTACAGTCTGTTCTTGGGTCAGACACCAGCTGTGGTCATCAATGGGTTTGAGGCCATGAAGGAGGCAATGGTGATCAAAGCTGCAGATTTCGCTGGACGACCCAAAAACATGTTAATTACTAACGTCACTGATAATAAAGGTAATGTGTGTGTTTTCTATCATAATTCACAAAAAGACATTAGCAAGACTGATTTGGGTGTTGGCCTCAGGTATGTTTTTCTCAGTTTCAACTTTGAAAAAAATCTCAGTTTTTCCTGAACTGGGAACTCTCCTGGCTTTGACCGCTGCCTCTCCATCTTCCATAGGCGTAAATGGAATGAACTTATATAGCGCTTTATCCGATCATTTTTGACCACTCAAAGCGCTTTACACTGGAGTCATTCACCCATTCGCTCTCACAAACGCTCACACATTCATACACCGATACGCAGATCGGTAGGCAATTTGGGGTTAAGTGCCTTGCCCAAAGGCACATCGACATGGAGGAAGCTAGAATTGAACATACAACCTTCCGATCACAAGACAACTACTCTTCCCACAGAGCCACAGTCGCGTAATTTGCAATCAGCGCGCCCGGATTCCCAGGGTTGCCAGATCTGACCAACACAACCTCCAAAACAACCAGCCCCAATCTCAACCTCAATTGAAACTCATGTTAATAGCATCAGGTGTTAATTACAACTATATCAGGAAGAGGGCGCCCATTTCCCCCAAATGGATTAGTTCAGCACCGTATTGTAGGGGGGAGGTGTCACTTGACACCCTGGGCGGCTGCCCATGTCGCCCATATCAGAAACAGCCACTGTTAATAGAATGTATTCATTGCTAACTTTATGTCAAAAGGTGGTCCAGCAATTTTTTGCCATTTACTTTATTTTTCTAAACACTCAAATAATCAAATCAAACTGGCCACTGATATTGGGTAAACAAACATTTTACGATGTCAGTGGCTTTATTTGTTCTTTTTGGTTCCATTCATAAAACATTTTACGTCTAAATAAGTGTCAACATGCCGCTATTCTAAATACAAAAGTTAGTTAAGTTAAGCACTATCTGCTATTCGGTGTGTATAAAATTACATGGTTGTTCCATTCCTAGACATGTTTCAGTGAATGTGAAAGAATTTCTAAAGTCAACCTACATGAGGTTATTTCTCATTTTTGCTCAAATAAACTAAGCAATGTGAAATAAAACATATGCTATATTGAGAAGTTATTGTGGTTACTGTGTAAAGAAAGTAAATTTTTATATTGTCTTTTCTTTAGGTGTTGCTATGGTTGATTATGGCTCGCTGTGGAGGGACCATCGGCGCTTTGCTCTCATGACTCTGAGGAACTTTGGTTTGGGAAAAAAGTCAATGGAGGAAAGAATCCATGAAGAGATTCAGCACATAATTAAAACTCTAGAAAATAATATTGGTGATCCTGTGATTTTAAGCATTTATATCTGTCTGTTGTGTTATTTTGTACTATTGTTCAACCCTGTCACGTTTTTGTCTCTTGTGTTTGTTTGGTTTGTTTTTTTAGGTAAAACTTTGAGTCCTCAGTTCATGTTTCACAATGCAGCCTCCAACATCATCTGCAAGGTCCTATTTGGAACGCGTTACGAGTACGAAGACGAGACGATCAAACATGTTATCAGGTGCTTCACTGAGATTCTGAAAATTTTAATGGGACCCTGGGCGATGGTGAGTCAAAGTATTATTCAGAAATTCGACGAAGTGGACTTGGTGAAAGTATTTCTCAAATGTATCAAAAGTATTTCTCTTGTACTGTCCCCATAAAAGTCAAATAATGTTATGGGGACAGTATTCATAATCTGAATGAATATGTTCCTTCTTAGAAATGTTCTATGCAAACACAATCTGTATTTTTTATATAACCAGTCTACTGTAGTAATTCCTCTTTCTCCTCAGATCTACGACTCATTTCCTGTGATCCGTTCACTCCCATTGCCCTTCAACAAAGCCTTTCAGAACATGGAGGTAATATAGGATGTGAAGTTGTGCTCATAAGTTTACATACTCTGGCAAAATTTGAATTTTTCTTTATGTATTTCTCACTTTTCTGTCTGTCACTCATGGCTGAAATGTTGGGTTCTATGATTTCTCATCAAATATATTTCAATACCGATTTAGAGGAATTTGGAGGAAGGAAGCCGTGATTAATTGATTGATCTTAAAACCAAGAGCCTTTAGCTGGCAGTTTTTTTTCCTGAGACCCATTTATTAACAACCCAGAGCTCAAACATAAATGTTTAACTCATAGCATAAAAAACAAACAAAAAGAAACAATCAATGAATACTATTTTTGCACTTTAACAAAGTAAACATGCTAATCTCTTTTTATAAACAGGTAAAATTCTTAAATGCTGAAACCATCCTATTTTCTGAGTTCCTGGAGGAATCTAATCCAGTTACAGTAGGATTCTTATTGATCTTCAAACAATAGACTTCCAAACAATACATGTGGTACCATATTTGACATTCCCCAACATATAGCTCTAACTTTAAGCGCAGTCTTTTCTACATGCACGCTCTTTTCATAATGGTCATCCCTCAGTCTGTGGCCTTAAGATCTAATGTACAATCAGACAGTTCATGGCACGAAAATAGACAAATTCTAACAGAGAATATGAACTTATGAGCATATCCATAAATTGAAAAACAATCTACCAAAGTGTGTAAAAAACAAACAAACAAACAAAAATGCTTATTAATTAACTTTTGAGTTGTAGACTTTTCTCAATATTTCAAGACGTTTGGTGAATGAACACAAGAAGAGCAGAGTCCCTGGAGAGCCGCGAGATTTTGTCGACTGCTATCTGGACGAGCTGGATAAGGTGTGTAAAAAATAAAATAAAATAAACAGAGTGAACGAACTGTATCAGACTTAACTTACTTAGAAAGTTTAATTAGAAAACAGACAATATACTCACCATAAAAATAAACAATACACAAAACCAAACACACTGCCATTCAGTAAAATAGGGGGCTTTCTAAACATGCAAAACAAAATGTATAATTATGCATCCAAGGGGTACAAAACTATTAATCTGATTCTTCATGCATCTGCTTCTTTATACAGTTTATATGATTTAAATGTTATGTCTTTGTCTTCCAATTTTTAGAGAGATGGTGGTTCCACTTTTTCTGAGGAGCAGCTAACAAGAATGACTTTTGACCTCTATGCTGCTGGGACAGACACCACCTCCAACACCCTGCTGACTGGATTTCTTTACCTCATGACCTACCCTTACATACAAGGTACACTTCAAAGCACTGATATAAATGAATTTATGTACATGTTAACGGATAACTCTTAATGTGCTTTATTTCCCTCCCTCAGAGCGATGTCAGCAGGAGATAGCCCGGGTGCTGAAGGGACACGATCAGGCCACTTTTGAGGACAGACACGACATGCCTTACATGCAGGTGGAACGCTTCTTGTTATAAAGACATTTTTCTTAAATTTGTGATAGAGTTACTGAAATATATTTTTTATAATATGCTCTAAAACACATTGCATTGATTAATTACATACACACTTGTATTTTCAAGTAGGAGTGCACCGATTGCAGTTTTCTGGCCGATCACTGATTACCGATCTTTTGAAAGCTTAACCTGCTGATTCCGATTTTGGCTGATACCAATTTTTTTTGACTGATAGTTATTGAGTTGGCAATACTGGGGTCACTATTATTAATTATAAACATGGAGACATAACTTAGTGGGCCGGTCTGTCAGTCAAACATTTCTCACCAGAGAGCAAAAGAGGACAGTGGTTGATTCTTAGACCTTTGCCAAGCTAGATTAGATTGGTGGATAAGATCATCTTCATTACAATAATTTTCTGCTTTAGATGATGAAAATATTTAGGACTCAAAAATTCCATCAGACCAATAAAACACATATTATATAATATTTTATTTGGATTTTTTTAATACATAATGCAAGAATATGGGCTCAATAGAAAATATGTTTAACATCTGCTTTTCATCTGGATCTGAGCATCCAGCTTCACAGTCAGGGAAGATTTTTTTTGCACCTTTTATGGGTTTGTGCCGTTTTTATTTTATCACTAAGAGCCTGAATCAGTGTGATTGCTTTTCATGGTGGACAGATTTTAAGAAATCTGCTTTGTTCCAGGCTGTGATCCATGAGATTCAGAGGATTGCCAACACAATTCCTCTCAGTGTTTTCCACTGCACCACTAAGGACACAGAGCTCATGGGATACTCCATTCCTCAGGTTGTTAGTAGCTTGTTTTCATGGGTTTGGTATTCTGTAATAAAAATATCTACCATTTGGTTCCTTCAGGGTACAATGATCATCCAGAACATGACCTCAGTGTTGAGAGAAGAAGGACAGTGGAAATTCCCTCATGAGTTCAACCCTGAAAACTTCCTGAATGAAAAGGGAGAGTTTGTCAAACCCGAAGCTTTCATGCCTTTCTCTGCAGGTAGATTCAATGTCTATGAGACTAGAAAAAGTATGCAGACACACTGAGGTATGCTAAAAATAACTGAACATGGTTATTTTGTGAACCAGGTTCTCGAATTTGTCTTGGAGAGGGTCTGGCTCGCATGGAGCTCTTCCTCGTCATGGTGACTCTGCTGAGGAAGTTTAAGTTTGTCTGGCCAGAGGATGCAGGAGAACCTGACTTGACACCAGTCTTTGGAGCAACATTGACTCCCAAACCTTATTTAATGAAGATCCAGCTGAGAGGAAATCAATGACGTTTTCTGCAGAAACTGAAGAAAGGACTCGATAAAACATTTTTTTGCTCATTCAGTAATATAACAGAACAATATCTTCAAAGTCCCATACTGTTTATTTTAATTGCTACCTGACAAGATGTTTCATAATCTGCTGGTTTGAATTGTATTGTATGACTTCCTTCAGAGAAAACTGATCATCAGGCAAGTCAATAAACAGATTCTGGTTGAACTCTTGGTTATTATTACAACAAGAAATTGTGTCAGGGTATGTATATTTTATTTAAGAATCATATTATTTGAATGGACTAGGAAGGCAAACAATTAATTGATTTAGGATAAACAGTTCATTAATGGGTGATTAAATTAAAATTAGTTCCAATGGACTAGACTTTTTTTGTGTTGTAGTTTGACCTCCATCCAGTAGAGTGCGCCGCTGGTCGTCCTTAAGCGGAGCCAGTTGATACAGAAAAGGAAAAAGAAACGGCCAAATAAGCCGCGTTCACACTGCTGTATGAAGTGACCCAATTCGGATTTTTTTTTTTTTTGGACGTAATGCGACCTGTATCCGATCTTTTCATGACAGCCTGAACAGCACAAGTTGGATTCTTTTTTGAATGCGACCCATATCCGATGCGTATCCAATTCAAATGCGACCTGGACGTCAGGTCGCATTCATCCGAACTGAACGTCACTGATACTCAACAAATCTCACTATTCTGCGTCCTGATACGCGCAGATGGGAAGAAAAACAACAACCATGACGGACTATAATGAGGATTAAGATGTTGATATGTTGGCTCCGGCCGGACAACAACTTCAAATATGTAAGCTATGCGCCACCGTTAGCGTCCATGTTTACTTCCGCAAATACTGAGCACTTCTTCTTTTTATGGCGGTTGGCAGAACACCAAGAACGCTGACGCTATGGCGCCCTCTACTGTGCATGCGGGACACTTTCACGTGGTTTGCCCGTTCACACTGCAGAACACATGTAAAAAAATCTATATATAAAAAAACGATTTCACAAAAAATCGGAATTGGGTCACCTGTGAACGCAGCCATAGAGTCCGGAACGCATTTTATGCGCTTCTGTTTTTATAACACTCTCCAATCTCCATAAGTTTCACCTTAATATCTCTCATTCAGCCGTGTTGCATGACAGAGCAGCGTCAACTTTTCAAACAAAAAGTTACTGATTTGCTACGAAGGCAAGGATTTAATGACCGAGAAAAACCGAGGAGATTATGTAAGTATAATAAGAAATGTGCAACATGATCACGAAAACGTGACGCCATTTTTTATTTTGAGTGCTGTCTTGAGTTAATGCACTTAACGGAGTAAAGTTTTAACTTTTTTCTGTTTTCTCTGTATTTAATACAGCTGACTCAGAATTATGTTGAAATGTAATAATCCTTAATTAAAAAAATTTGTCCTTTATGTTATGGAGAAACGATCCACGTTCTTGATTAAAGCGGTCCAACATTTTTTTTTGGAAGAAAAATGGCCACTTACAAGTTAATGGTTAGTCAATCGATGAGATCAATCAACAAACTATTAACTTATTAATCGTGAACTTGCGCTCCTAAATGGGACTGAAATTTTCTAAACACAATGGTGCCATCTAGTGGTCAGAAATAGTAAAAAATGTAAAACCACCTACAGAAAGTCAGTCCTCTTCTCCTTCAGGATAAATTCAGATTTCAGATCCTTAATGAGAGCCTTTATTTATACAATATTAGAAATATATTAAAGATGCAATAAACAAATAATTCAATTATTTTTTAGGTAATAAACATGTAATGCCTAAAATGCTATATTATTCCTTTAGTGAATTCTTGATTATTTGTAGCAAAGGACGTACCTGCAGCTAAAAACAGTTTCAGAAATATGAAAAACTTTTCTGCCTGACAGTACAGTGTAGGGCTAATCTGATGATACTTTTGGTTTAACCGATTAGTAATTGGATAGTAAAAGATGCTTTTTACAGAATTTGAAACTAAAACTGCCACTCAAGAAGGTCTGGGTAGAACATATTTGCAGACAGAGAATGTTTTTTTTCATCTTAAATGGAAAATGTATACATTTCTGGACAGCTTTGGCTTATTTACTGCTCTGACTGTGTTCTTCTTACAAATGGCCTTTTTTGAGTCTGTAAACTCCAGTTGATGAATAATTGATTACTTAAATAATTGATTATTATTTCAATAATCGATACATCATAATTTATTGCTTAATCCCCATCTATCTGGGCAATTTCTTAAAAGTTATTAACAAATGAGTCAGGAAAAAAATAGAATCCAATTTCAGTTCATTCCCGTCATGAATCCTGTCAGGACACTGAGCTCAGTGGTGTTTGGGTCACCCAGCAGCGCTTTCAGGGTGTATTGTTGAACCGTTTTGTGTGATCAGTGTATTGTTAAACTCTTGGGATTGTCATTGGGAGGCCGTGGGTGGGTGGGCTTGTATTCTGTGTGCTGACATGGACCTTCTGTGAGCGCATTCAGTTGGATGATGACAGGGGGAGAACAGTGAAAAACGACAATCTGCCTGAAAAGACCGAAACAAACAGAGAAAGTCTAACTGAGATGGAACCGAAGAGACCTGGGATTATTGGAGACGGATCACTCTCTAACATGGACTAACCTGGGAAGCGGCACACGTTTCCTTACATTTGGTTTTCCTGCCTGAAGTGGACCAGGAGGGGTGAACATGCAGGAGTCTCCAGGTGTTGCCGGTGTGGACGGCAGCTACGGCAGCAACGTGCCGGCGTTTCTCACCAAACTGTGGACGCTGGTGGAGGATCCGGACACCAACCACCTCATCTGCTGGAGCGCTGTGAGTTCTGCTCAACCAAAGCATTTTTGGGACCCGGTGCGTGTTGTCATTTGGGGCCCCCGATGCTAACATGTCAGGGGCGTCAAACTTGTTTTCATTTTCGGCCACATTAAGATCATGAACGTTCTTAAAGGGCCGGTTGTGCTAGAATGTATCAACAAACCCGATAAACAAACGGTTAAAACTGTCTGCATTTGCACTTATGTGTGACGGTAAATGAGACTTTTTACTACTGGCAAATAATCAATCACAGACTTACTTGACATCATGTAAGGCTGAGGCAAAAGTGTAGAACGTAATTATGTTTTTGACAATTTTTCTGGAAAATTTTCAATGAACTCACAATTATGCATTAAAACAAAAAATGACTCAATTTGTTGATGTTGAGTTCATTTCTGCGATCGCAGTAAAGCCGGAAGCATTGGCATTTAATTAGGCAGTAAACGGATTAAAACCTCTTTGATTTGATTAATAAAATAATATTTAAGCACACGACTGTTATTTTGAAGGTTCTATTGATGGAAATCTTTGGAGTCTAGAGGGTCACATAAAAATCTATGGTGGGCCGGATTTGGCCCCCGGGCCTCGTGTTTGACACATGCAACACGTTAATACCAGCTGCTTCACCAATCCTAAGCTACTGTGTGTGACACCTGCTATCATTAGCATCACTTGTAATTAACTTACATCATACTGATGCTATTAAATCCAAGCAGCCGCTTGCAGTTCCACAGTCACAGACTTGTTTAAACAATAATCTACAACAAAACTTAAAATGGTGCTAATGTTTCTTATATAGAGGTTTTGTGATCTCATACATTTTCTCACATTATGGCAAACACAAACTTCCTGCTTTCTTAAATCTTTAGTTTGTAGCAAACCTGTTGCTTAGTTCTGATAACTAGAAATGCTCAATATTTTTAAACCAATGAATTACAAAAACATATTTCTGAATGCAGACAGGTTAGGTAACCCTTCTATAAAGTAAATATTAACCAGGTGAGTTGTATGTTTATATGTTTTAGGTCAGACAGTGATGACTCTAAAACATAAAGAATAAGCAGATTTATGCAGTACTTCTGCTTTTAATTCCTGAAATGGTTAAATAGTTCAACAAACACTTCAGACAACTTTCTCTGTTTTACAGACAGGAACGAGTTTCCACGTGTTTGACCAAGGCCGCTTTGCCAAAGAGGTTCTGCCGAAGTACTTTAAACACAACAACATGGCGAGCTTCGTTCGACAGCTCAACATGTGTGAGTATAGCCCTCTTGTCTTTTTTTATTCCATGTCCTCGGTGTGCTTACTCCTCCGCTCTGCCGGGTTTTGTCAGACGGTTTCCGTAAAGTGGTGAACATCGAGCAAAGCGGCCTGGTGAAGCCTGAAAGAGACGATACGGAGTTCCAGCACCTCTACTTCCTGCAGGGACACGAGCACATGCTGGAGCACATCAAGAGGAAGGTGTGTATGCATACACACACGCACACACACACATAAAACTCTATCTGGAACTAAACTCTATCAAACATGAAAACTGATCTTCAGGAGAATGTCTGTCTTTGCTG
Organism: Girardinus metallicus; assembly: GCA_903067095.1. Classification (NCBI taxonomy): domain Eukaryota; kingdom Metazoa; phylum Chordata; class Actinopteri; order Cyprinodontiformes; family Poeciliidae; genus Girardinus; species Girardinus metallicus. Next base: position 3,165 of record CAEGAE010094435.1, on the reverse strand, counting down.
GAAATGGCTTAAAAAAGGGGAGTTCAACATGTACCAAAATCCTCAACAAAAATACAGAAAAATGTAATAATGTAATTAAAACCAGTTTGGGTTCATCGAGGTCTGCTTTAGTTTTTTTCCATGTTCAATTCCATGGAAAGAAACTAAAAGGAAAGCAGAAAGCTTTGTTATTAAAAGATGAATACTTTTGTTATATCTGACATATCTGTGAGACGATTTTAATTTGTGGGTCGAAACGTCTCCATCTCCAGCGGGGCAAAGTTGTACCATTCAGGGGCCACAAATGGCCCCAGCACCACACTTTGGACACCCCTGGCTTAAACTATAAGGGGCTGATGCAAAATGTACTTTAAAGCAGCGTTAAATAATTATTAAACTATGCAAACGTACAAATTAATGCTGGTAGTTGCTCTGAAACGAGAAGCTTTTGGTGGAAACAATAAACTTTGTTACTACACCATCACTTTAACAGAGTGGCTGGATAAATGAGTTTATATTCTCATTTATCCACTGAGCCACAGAGGGGACAGGAGTTTTCTTGCAATCAGAAATTTGTAGGTTCAATTCCTGCTTCCTCCTGTCAGGTCTAAGTCTGGGCACTTAGCTCTAAATTGCCAGATGATCTCTGGACCCTGCAAAAATTTAAAAGCTTGTATTTTTGTCTAGTTTCTTGTGCAAATATCTTAGTACACGTGACTTAAGATGAAACTGGCTTACAGGTAACTTTTTAGCAAGATATAGGAGTTTGTTTTGGGTCAGTGATTCCTTAATATTCTTGAAAAAGTACCAGTTCCACTGGTAGATTATTTTACTTCCACCATGAAATCTGCCAGTGGAACAAATACACTTTAATCAATACTAAGAAATCATTTACCTAAAACAAGCTCCTCTTTACTGCTAAAAAGTTACTTTTAAGTTAGTTGTGTCTTAATTAAAGTGCAGTAAAATAGTGGCACAAGAAACTAGACCTAAAATACTTGGTAAGATTTTGTGTTTGTGAGTTTGACTCCAGTGTGAAGCTCTTTGAGTGATGAGTGGATGGAAAAGTGCTTTAGGTTCAGTCAAATTAACTGACAAAATGGTTACAAGTTTTAGGCATAAATAGTGGTAAAATAATTAATGTTAAATCAAAAAGTTTAAATCCACACAGAAAACCTAGTAAGTATAATGTTCCAAATAAAATTCCATTTAGAAAAACTTAATGTTGCACAAGTCAATAATAAAAGCAATCAACATGAAAGGACAAATTATTAAAATATACAAAAAAGCTCAGTTCAAACTTCTCCAGTTCTGTCTGAAAGGAGAGATTTGATCTAAATCAAACTGTTTAAACTGACAGCTTAGATAATTAGTCAATATTTTTACATTCTTTACTTCAATGAGGAAATCTTGCTGGGTTTCCAAGAATAGTCTGAGGTCAAAGGTTAAAGAAGTTCTGAAAAGTAATTTGATGCCAGACAGTTTCAGATTAAAAAAAACAAAATTTGAATCTGTAGTTAAACATGTCACCAAGTTTTTTCCTCCTTTTATAAGTGTGTAAAGTGTGTGGTTTAATGCTTTTCTTTTCTTTGTTTTTTACTTATTCTATCTTTTCTGCGATATTATCTTTTTGCAAATTAATGTGGTCAGTTACAGAGACAGAAAATATCCACATTAAAAAACAGATTTTTATCGAGTGTTCTTTGTGGAAGTCTAATCTTTGTTCATAACCTTGATATTTTAAAAATATTATTGAGAATTTACTCCATAATGCTATTATTTTACACCAAATTTCACAAATAATAGAGTTTGGAATATAAATATGATGAGATCAAATCGGAGTTCAACAAATTACTGTATACTTGTTTTAGCCACCATATAAATCTGTTCAAATATCAAGATTATTCTTTTAGCTCTTGATGTTTTTGTTTATAGGTGTCCATTGTGAAAAGCGAGGAGACCAAAGTCCGGCAGGAGGACCTCAGCAAGCTGCTGTACGAAGTTCAGCTTCTGCGGACGCAGCAGGACAACATGGAGTGTCAGATGCAGGACATGAAGCAGTGAGTGAACACACTCTGCTTTTTAAATGGTTACACCTGAAGTTATCCAACAGCCCACTGCAAGTTAGATTCATTGAAAAATACACAAACTAGCTGCTGTCAGTGATAAACTAAGTTAAATACAACTGATGTTTAATTTTTTTCTTGAAACTAAATGCAAAATTACGTTTTTGCTTAGCTGCTGTCTCTTATTGAATTATTCCACCTCGTCGTGACTAGCATGCTCAGAGCTTAGCAGAGCTTTCTCTTCCTGTTTTAATCAGCCAGACATAACTCCAACCTGCTCTCCTCATTTATATTATTGGGTTTATGTATGGCAGCCATCTTTTTCAAATCCTACCAGAGACTTTCAAAATAATTCAGACTATATCTGCATTTCCATTGATCACATAAATGAGCAATTTGACATTTTGAAAATAAATTGGCCTAATCAAAACATGTCAACTCCTCAGTAGCAGAGGAACCAAAACAGCATCAGAGCACCACAGAGCCACTACCATGCTTTAATGTACGCATTGTGTTTTGTTATGCTTTGTTTTTCTTTTTCCAGACACATTGCTAGAATCAGCAACTTTATTATGGTTTTCAGTCAGAAGAGATGGACGTCTTGCAGTTTAGGTCTGAGTCTTAGTGTCTGCTGCCGCGCTACTTTTTTTCAGCCTCAGCTGTTTTTTGCAGCCGCATATAATCTGCCAGTACTCTTTTATCAATATTAAGTAGTTATTGATTTAAAATAAGCTTATATGTATTGCTTAAAAGTTAATCATCCATCCATCTTCTTCCGCTTATCCGGAAGAAGATGGATGGATGGATGGATGGATGATTAACTTTTAATCATCCATCCAAAAGTTAATCAATCAATCAAATTTTATTTGTATAGCACCTTTCAGCAACAAGGCATTTCAAAGTGCTTTACATCATAAAAACACAAAAGTACAAAATCATAGAAATACAGTCAACAACATTACATTTTGCACATCAGATTATTGATTCATTAGGTTTCAAATCCAACTCTAAACAGGTGGGTTTTTAGTCTAGTTTTAAAGGAGCTCAGTGTTTCAGCTGTTTTACAGTTTTCTGGAAGTTTGTTCCAGATTTGTGGTGCATAGAAGCTGAATGCTGCTTC
>CAEGAE010094433.1:0-17316 GCA_903067095.1 Girardinus metallicus | reverse complement strand
GGAGTCACCCGGTCCTGCTCAGCTTCTAACCATCAGAGACTTTTAGTGTCCTTGCTTTTATCTACTTTTAGGTTATTAGAATGTCAATTAGTTGTATTTTATTAAGAAAATATTTAAAAATGTAAAATTTCTGCATAATTGTATAATGCCATGGTTTTAATTGTCCCAAGTGTCAATAAACTTTTTACGAAAGAAAAGATCTGCTCTTACCAGTTTAATATCTGCTGCGTCTCCTAGCCGGGGGCCAGATATTACATAGATCTGTGGAGGAGGGGCTCCGTCCGCTCCACGCATCGACCTGGTACTGCAGGACCTCCAGGAACGCGACGCCGTCACATGATACACGATAGTAACATTGAACTGTTTGCCTCAATGTTAGCAGACAAACCACAGAGACTTACAATGTTTAACTAGCTAACAAAAATAACAATAGCAAAACTAATTTGATCTGGTTGCCGTTATAACAGAAACATTGTACAGTCGTCAGAAGTAGAAAACTCCAGATGTGAAAGTAGGAGGAATGGAAGGCTGGTTAATGGTTATTAATTTTTATGATTTAAATTTTTCCATTGCCTTGTTGCTGAAATGTGCATTAGAAATGAATTTGATTGGTTGATATGTTGGAACACGCGCAGGACTTGAACCAGTTACTCTGAAGTGCAAACACAATGACAAGCAATTTTAAGTTCAAGTTTATTTTAAAAAATATGCACTTATGAACACTTACATGTAAATACATGAGATTAGAGTCGGGTGGCTAATTTCCATCTCTAGTCGCAGGAGGATGTATCCCATTTTAATAAAGGAGTGAGGCATCTTTCAGTCATAGGATCTTCGCTCTGTGGCGGGCTGCTCGTAGTGAGGCATCTCACGCTCAGAGGATCTCAGGTTGTCGTCAGGATGGCAGCAGGCAGCGCGTGGAGGTCACTGGTAAGAGGAAAAGGTTCTGGAAGTGGTGGAAAGTCTCTACCGGTGGTTCCGCCGTAGCTTTGCGGGCTCGGCGGGGTTCGGCGGGGTTCGGCGGGGCTCTCTGTGGGAACCGAAGCTTCCGGGTCTCTGTTCCGGTTAGATCGGGGTTTTGACTCCACCGTTAGCCTGCTAGCTGTTAGCAGCGGTGTTGGCGTCCTTCAGCAGGGAAATCAGATGATGAAGTTCCCTCAGCTTCACCCACAAATCTCCCGTCGTCTGTCTGGAGCGACTATCCGGCTCATGCTGCTCACCGCTCGGCCAGTTTGTTTCGTTAATCCTCGGAACCACTGGAAGCTAGCTTTGCCTCACCGTTTAAAAGTGACTGAGTTGGACTCAACCCAACAAGATTAACGGGTCAAAGGTCAGGAAAAGAAGGTGGGGTGTCTGTTAATTTCGGCTGACACTGAACGCATCACTCATTAAAACACGTGTACAGGACGTGATGTTCAGGTGTAGCAACAGGGCTCCTGTTGGTTTGAACCTTGACCTCTCAGTGTAGGATAGAGCTTTAAACCAGGGCCCATCCATCATCTTGATGCTGGGCTGCCCTCCCCCCACCTGTTGCTGCGCACTGCATCCATCCATTTTCTAACAGCCTTGTCCTTCGAGGGGTCGGGAGCTGCTGGTGCCTCTCCAGTTAACGTTTGGGTCACGAGACCAGTTGAGCCGGAGAACCAGAGAGAACATGCAGAAAAACCCCGGGCCGGGAATCGAACCCAGGACCTTCTTGCTGCAAGGCAACAGCTTTACCCACTGCGCCACTGTGCCGCCCCGCACTGAAAGATGGCTACTAGAAGTGTTGCCTCCTTCACAGCAGAGAGCTGCGAAAACTGAAGGACTCATTTCATGGAGTGAAACTATCGGACTGGTTCTGATGGGTTCTAATCGGATCGGACTGGTTCTGACGGGTTCTAATCGGATCGGACTGGTCCTGGCAGTCAGGACCAGTCCATCGTGGCCTCCATCTTGGCGTCCATCTTGGCGTCCATCTTGGCGTCCATCGTGGCGTCCATCTTGGCGTCCATCGGGGCGTCCATCTTGGCGTCCATCGTGGCGTCCATCGTGGCGTCCATCGTGGCGTCCATCGTGGCGTCCATCTTGGCGTCCATCGTGGCGTCCATCGTGGCGTCCATCGTGGCGTCCATCGTGGCGTCCATCGTGGCGTCCATCGTGGCGTCCATCTTGGTGTCCATCGGGGCGTCCATCTTGGCGTCCATCGTTCCTCCGGCCTGAATCTTCTCGAAGCGTTAAAGTTTCCGCGCTGAACTCCTGATTCAAACTTCATGTTTTTAGTTCACTGTGTTCTGATTGTTTTTGTGTTTTTAAATTTTTTTATTATAATTCAACATTTTTGGCACCTGAACCACAAAGTCATATTTCTACTTGTGTCTTATTGAATGTCCACATGTTTCCTGAGGAACGTTTGATTTATTAACTGGTTGCTTTAGTTGTTCAGGTGAGTTAAGCTGCTTCCTGTCTGCTGCAGGTCAGCCAGGTGATGGGCGGAGCCAACAGGAGGCCGGCCGTCTCTTCCTTCTCCAGGGGGGTGAGTGAACCGGGTCTCAGAACCGGGTCTGGACCAGCACCTCCGGTCCTGGTTCCTCTGATGCTGCTTTAACTTTAGAACCTTCACTGGTCTGACCTCTGACCTCTGACCTGAGGTCAGAGGTCCTTGGGTTATTCTCTGTCCTACAGAAGTCCAGTTGGTTCTGGACAGTTCTGGATGGTTGTCCTGGACAGGAGCAGCTTGTGAGCTGCCCTGCACGCTTCCAGCGGTGACCCGGTTCTGATCCGATGGCACCTGGACCGTCCTGGGCCTGTGGTTCTGGAGGATGCATAGAACCGCTGGTCTGTTCTAGACAGAACCACTCTCTGCTGTCCTGCTGGAGTCTCCTGATGGAGGGCTGGTTCTGGTCTGCTGGACCGGAACCAGGTTCCGTCTGATCTGGGTCCAGGCGGTTCTGAGGCAGTTCAGAGGAACTGATAACGGTTCTGTTCTGTTCCAGATGCAGACGGTGACTCTGATTCCAGGTGACGGCATCGGTCCGGAGATTTCTGCCGCCGTGGTCAAGATCTTCGACGCCGCTAAGGTGAGTCGGCGCCGGACCAGAACTGGGCCTCCGGATCCGGAACGGAGAACTGAACCGAGTTCTCTCCCACAGGCTCCGGTCCAATGGGAGGAGAGGAACGTGACGGCCATCAAGGGGCCCGGAGGGAAGTGGATGATCCCTGCAGACGCCAAAGAGTCCATGGACCGCAGCAAGATCGGCCTGAAAGGTTGTGATGCCGATGAACTGAAACGGTTCCTGGAGGAAACCCGATCCGCCTGGAAGCCTCGTTATATTCTGTTATTTAGCTCCATGTTCCGGCCGGGACTTTATTCACTCTCTCACTTCGCCTGAGTTGTTGACCAAAGCTAAGTGTTAGCAGCATAACGTCCAGTTTTCAGGTTATAAAATAATAGCTACTACACTGAAAGTTTCAGATTCTTGTATAACTTTTCTTCAAGTTAACAAAGTGAGCTGTTATTGTTACAGGTTCATTTTATAAACTACAGAAAAGTAACTTAGAGAAGCTCAATGTGAAAAACTGGACTGATGTTGATATGATAGTAAAACTGATGTTATGTTGGATTTATAATGTTTTATTTTAGCTTTTTTTTATCCGATTACCTGATTAATCGTAAGAATAATCGATAGATTACTCCATTACTAAAATATTAGTTTACAACGAAGCTAATGCTGCCGCTTACGCTAGCAATGCACTAAGACTGACGCTAGGGATGCGCTAGCGTCAGTGTTGCAGCGATCAATGCCACTGATGTTAACGGTGCAGCTGATGATAATGCTAACTATGCTAATAACGTTGCAGCTGAGGCTCACGCTGCGTCTAGGGATGCCGCTAACGATGCGCTAACGATAAGTGATGACATAGTGACTTTGAAAAAGTAACTTTAATCAGATTACTGATTACTCCTTGAAAAAGTAACTCAGTTAGATTACTGACTACTTGATTTGGAAAGTAACTAAGTTACATTAAAAGTAACTTTTTGAGTTACTTCCAGCAGCTGCTGACAGCAACGCTCTTTGCCAGAACATCAACAATGTGTCTCCAGGTTGAACTGAAGGGGAGATTGTTTAACGGTTACAACAGTACGAAAGAAACTTCAGTCATTTCTGCCTGTTTTTATGTGTTTCTATTGTCTGGAAAACTATAAATAGGATTTTAGACCCGGCCCCCCCGGCCCCCAGGTTCTGCGTTACGGCCCTGTGTTTGCTGTCTGAGCTCCTCCTGCGGCTCCACAGCTCAGACGTCCCGCTGACCAGATTTGTGACGCTTATCTTAATATTAATAACTGTAATGGCGTTTAGCTGCGCAACTTTACGGACTCGTTCATTCGTGGCTGTTTTCACGTTTATCGCTCTGTTCGTGTTAGTCTGGATGTTTGCGGTTTCCTGGAGCGCGACGCGAAGCTCGACGTCATTCAGAGGTAAAACATTAACTTGACATGAACAAAGACGCGGCGGGACGGTCTGACTAAGACCTCCTGGATGTCAGACACATTCTGGGCTTCATGTCTGCTTATTTGCAAGCCCAAAAGCCGCGACTCATTACATCTGCAAGCGGCTTTAGAAAAAAACGAGCCCAAAGCTGCTTATAATCGGACTTGGCAACAGGAACTCAAACTAGTTCCTGTTTTATCAGCAACAAATGCGCGTCTCCGTCTTCCCTCCATTGCTGCTGATGCTGTCGCAGAGAAACGGCGGAGGAAATAAAATCAAATTACAAAAGGAAATGGTAACGCAAAGTGATTTGGATAAGTGACTGTAGTCTGACTACCGGTTTGAAACAGTGAGGCGTTAGATTACTCGTTACTGAAAGCAGTGTAGTTCCATGCTGTAGTTCCAGTCAGTTAGTTTTTCCCCCAATAATTTCTGATGTTATTTCAATTAACAAAATTGCTTTTTCATTTTCAGTTTTTATTTTGTTAGTTTTAGTAAGCTATAATAGCTCTAGTTACTCTAGTTACTCTAGTTCTGGTTCCTCTCGGCCCGGTCCATCATCATGTTCCTCATAGGTGGACAGAAAGTGACTTGGGACACCAGGTGTCTCGCCTGCAGACCTGTCCTCTGTCTCTGTCTCTGGGTGTCCTCCTCTTGGTGTCTGTCCTCTGTCTCCTCTAATCCGCCATTTTCCCTCCCTCTCCTCTATCTCGGTGCGGTTGCGCCCGTCGGCCACCAGGAGTCGCTCTTTCCTTAGCCACCACATGTCGGCTCTGGGTCTGGGCAGGAAGTCCCGCCTCTTCTCCAAAACCAGCTCCATCTCTGAGGAGCCTCCGCCCGGCTGCAGGTCTGTACCTCCTGACTGACCTTTGACCTGCCTCCTGTCAGCAGGCTCTGCAGCGAGCCCTGCAGGCCGATCAGGACATTGCAGCTCAGTAAAAAGTGAGAAGTTGGTCCTGCAGGGGGCGCTGGAGGGAGAATAACACACAGGGCTTTATCTTCTGGGATCAGAGCATTTAGAGCGTTTTATCTGGACTGGGCCGGGTTCTGAGAGGTTCTGTTCAGGTTTTAATGTGGAAACAGCAGAAAAACAGAACCAGACAGCTGCAGCAGATGTGGCAGTAACCAAGTCTAGAACGCAAACGCTTCATCTCTTCATATGCTTGGCTCAGTCTGTGTGTGTGTGTGTGTGTGTGTGTGTGTGTGTGTGTGTGTGTGTGGGCGTGTGCGTGTGCGTGTGTGTGTCCCACAGCTCGTCTCCATCTGACCTCTCACCTCCGGATCCGTCCCAGCAGAACTCAGATCAGCTGGTCAGAGCAGAGTCCAAACCTCGTCAGAGGTGAGTAAACCGACGTTTTTTCATCATGTTTAAGTCCTGACTGGTTACTGGAACTGGTGGGACTGGAGTCCTACCAGTCCCACCAGTTCAACCAGACTGGAGACGTTCCGCCTGACATCAGGGAGTTTCTCGGTCTGAAATTATTTAGAGAAATCTTCTTCTAGATCAGCTCTTTGTTCTCTCTGGAATAATCCTGGATACATTTGGGACTTTTTGATTCTTGTATTTCTCTTTGGGTCGGTTCTGTTGATCCAGATTTTCTGGTGCTCGGTTCTGTTGATTGTTCTGGATTGGTTCTGTTGACGGCTCTGGCTCTCTATTTTCAGCTTTTTTTCCCAGAGAATGTCTGAAACTGTCCTCCTCTTTCTCTAAATCTTTGGTTTTAGACGTCCTGGAACATTTTCCTGGAATGTTTCAGGACAACGTCTGACAAACTCCATGTCTGGTTCATTTCTGAAAGATTTTCTGGGATCCTCTGTAAACTAAAAATTGACTTCATGCTCAGTGTTTATGTGGGTTTTTTGATTTTAGATTGTTTCTTTTCTGGAACTATTTCTCTATCTTATTTTAAAATTCATCAAATTGGATTTTTTTTTCTATAGGCAGTGGTGGGCATTCTGCTTAGCTCTTTAGCATGAGCTTCTTCTAAATTGCCGGTGTAGCGCTTTAGCATTAGCGAAGCTGATGTTTCTGGTTAGTTCTTCAGCATTAGTGTAGCTAGCTTTGTAGCTAGCTTTGTAGCTAGCTTTGTAGCTAGCTGTGCCCACCAATGCCTGGAGGATATTTTCCCTCCTTTCTTCTCCTTTGTGTTGCAGTTTGTTTTCCTGTAACACCTCAGATTGTTTTCTGGAAAATGTTCTAATGTATTTTTGTCGTTTTTGTATTTTTTTCTAGATATTTTCAAGATGATGAGAAGTGCTGAGGTTTTCTCAACTTCCCAGAATGTTGATGAATAATTTTCTTATTATTTTTAGATTAAAATGGTCGTGTATTTCAAGTTAAATATTGTTCTTTAATTGTTCTGGATCTTTTTAAGTATTTCTGGACAGTGTAAATGGGGCCAATGACCAATAATGACAATAATAATTCTGACTGTTTCTCTGAATTTGAACAGTTTTTGCTCTGATCAGAGACATTTGGGAGCAAACAGCTTCCACGACGATTCGAGTTGGAAAGACGTAGAGCCATCATTCAGGAGGAATGTATCAGATTTAAGTGATTATTTTCATTTTCATGGTCAGAGTTCTGGCACTAATTGTCCTCCGCAAAACTGAATGAATTTATTTTTTACATTATTATAGATTATTATAATGTCTTGGTATAAAATATTTTCAGTTTTTTAGATGGATTAAACGTTGACAGGAAGTTGGCTCCGCCCCCAGCATCAGTTCAGCCAATCACAGGGCTTCCTGCAGCAGCGTCTCTCGCCCCTCTTTCTCTCTCCGTCAGTGTTTTAACGGTTTCTCCTCTCTTTTCTCCTCTTCCTCTCCTCCGTTCTCTGCATCCGCTCCCTCGTTCCTCCAGCTCGCTGGAGGCTGAGCAGGAAGTCTTCTGGTGAGTATTCTTCATCCTCCTCCTCTTCCTCGTGGCGCTCAGCTGCATAGACCCGCCGGTTTCAGGTCCACTTCAGGTGTTTCCACATTAATACTGGAGTCAGAAATGTATCGAACCTTTTGGACCCGACTAATCCATCCTGCGGTTCTGTTTCATCCTCTTCTTCCTCCATCTTTGTTTTTGCTGTGATTCGGTTCTGATCCGGTGGGGGCAGAACCTCCAGGTCCGGTTCCTCTTCCTCTGGGTTCAGTGGGTCTGTGAGAAGTTTGTCATGCAGCTGAGCCGGTTCTGTCGGGCCGGGTCCGGCTGTGTGACGTGTGTGTGTCGTGTCTCTGCAGCCCAGAGGACTTTGATGTGAATCTGAACAAGCCGGTTCTGAAGAAGTTCCAGTAAGTACTGCCGCAGCCCCACTGCATGCTGGGAGCTGCAGGGAGGCCTGCGGTTCTGTTGGGCCTTGCACGGTGTGGTTTGGTTCTGGTGACGTTTGGGTTCACAGGAAGCAGATCACTTTCCCTGACACTGTAAAAACAAAGTCTGTTTGGTTTAGTTTCTGCAGAAATGAAATAAAACTTAATAATCAGATTTAGGAGATTAAATCAATAATTAATATTGAAAAAAAGTTGCGGCTCCTCTGGCATCAGAAAACGTTTTACTATGAGTGAATGATCCGGAACTTTTTACTGATTTAATCTCCGATATCTGATTAGTTATCAGTGAGCAGTGTGTGTGTGTTTCTGTGTGTGTGTGTTTGTTTGTAATATCTTGTGGGGACCATTTTTCTGACACATACTACGTTGTGGGGACCAGTTGCTACTTGTGGGACCGAAGCCTGGTCCCCACAAGGGGAAACACTGTTTTTGGGTCAGGGGTCAGATTTAGGACTAAGGTGTGAATTGAGTTTTGGTCAGGGTTAGTTATGTAATGGTTAGGGAGGGTTAGGCTGTAGAAATGAATGGAAGTCAATGGAAAGTCCCCACAAAGATAGCCACGCAAACGTGTGTGTGTGTGTGTGTGGGTGTGTGTGTGTGTGTGTGTGTGTGTGTGTGTGTGTGTGTGTGTGTAAAAGCTGAGAGATGCTGATGGGTTTGACAGTCGGGCTGACTAACAGAACCGGGTCAGGAATGTCTGGGTCCATCCTGACCCCGCCAATCAGAGTGGTGGTGATGGGTCGGGTCGGTACTGGAGTCAGTGTCGGGTTGATTCTGGTTCGGTTGCAGTGAAGGTCCAATCTGATTTGATGTCATGTTCTGGACTCAAACCAACAGCTTGACCTTTGACCTCCAGGAGTTCAAGGTGTTTGATCTGAGGGCCTTCATGAGGTCATGTAATCCCGCAGAGAAGATCAGCCAATCAGAGAGCAGAGTAGGCTCTGTTCTGATCGGTTCTGGAGGAACTGGACCTGACTGTTCGCTGGAGGCTGGGTTTTATTGGGAAAAGTGATGCTGCGGGCCGCCACAGCCTCAGAGGGAATCGCCATAGCAACCATCATCATGGTTGCTATGGCAATAGCAATGGTTGCTATGGCGAAACATCCTGTTTCCGATGTTCAGATGGTTCTGGAGGATGACTCTGATGAAGGCCCTCATCCACCTGGCTGAAACTCGCTAGCAGCTCCTCCGTTAGCCGACCAGGTGAATCCTGATCAGCTGAGAGGAGTTCTGGACTGACTGCACCGGTGTCGGTTCTGGAGATCCGAAACTGGAGAATCACAGATCCTTCAGCTCAGTTCAGAAAACCGATCTAAACATAAAAAATCTGATTAGATCCAGACTGTTGGTTTGAGTCCCACCTGGTCCCACCTGGTCCCACCTGGTCCCACCTGGTTTTACCTGATCTCACCTGATCCCACCTGGTCCCACCTGGTCTCACCTGGTTTTACCTGATCTCACCTGATCCCATCTGGTACCATCTGGTCCCACCTGATCTCACCTGATCCCATCTGGTCCCACCTGGTCTCACCTGATCTCACCTGGTCCCACCTGGTCTCACCTGATCCCACCTGGTCCCACCTGGTCTCACCTGATCCCATCTGGTACCATCTGGTCCCACCTGATCTCACCTGGTCCCACCTGGTCCCACCTGGTCTCACCTGGTCCCACCTGGTCCCACCTGGTCCCACCTGGTCTCACCTGGTCCCACCTGATCCCTCCTGGTCTCACCTGGTCTCACCTGATCCCATCTGGTCCCAACTGGTCCCACCTGGTCTCACCTGCTCCCACCTGGTCTCACCTGATCTCTCCTGATCTCTCCTGGTCCCACCTGATCCCTCCTGGTCCCTCTTGGTCTCACCTGATCCCTCCTGGTCTCACCTGATCCCACCTGGTCCCTCCTGGTCTCACCTGATCCCATCTGGTCCCAACTGGTCCCACCTGGTCTCACCTGGTCCCACCTGATCCCACCTGGTCTCACCTGATCTCACATGGTCTCACCTGCTCCCACCTGGTCTCACCTGATCTCACATGGTCCCACCTGATCCCTCCTGGTCTCACCTGATCTCACATGGTCTCACCTGCTCCCACCTGATCTCACCTGATCTCACCTGGTCTCACCTGGTCCCACCTGGTCTCACCTGCTCCCACCTGGTCTCACCTGATCTCTCCTGGTCTCACCTGGTCCTACCTGATCCCTCCTGGTCCCTCTTGGTCTCACCTGGTCCCACCTGATCTCACCTGATCCCACCTGATCTCACCAGATCCCACCTGGTCCCACCTGATCCCTCCTGGTCTCACCTGATCCCACCTGGTCCCACCTGATCTCACCTGGTCCCACCTGATCCCTCCTGGTCCCTCTTGGTCTCACCTGATCTCACCTGATCCCATCTGGTACCATCTGGTCCCACCTGATCTCACCTGGTCCCACCTGGTCCCACCTGGTCCCACCTGGTCTCACCTGGTCTCACCTGATCTCACCTGGTCCCACCTCGTCCCACCTGGTCTCACCTGATCTCACATGGTCTCACCTGCTCCCACCTGATCTCACCTGATCTCACATGGTCCCACCTGATCCCTCCTGGTCCCTCCTGGTCTCACCTGGTCTCACCTGGTCCCACCTGATCCCTCCTGGTCCCTCCTGGTCTCACCTGGTCCCACCTGGTCCCACCTGATCCCTCCTGGTCCCACCTGATCTCACCTGGTCTCACCTGATCTCACCTGATCTCACCTGGTCTCACCTGGTCTCACCTGGTCTTCTTCTCTCACAGAGGTACCTTCCTGCGCAGCCTGGCAGCCACTAACTGGGACAAAAAGAGGAAAAGTAAACACCTGAGCGTTCCCCAGCAGTCCCTGTGTGATGATGTCATAAGTCCATGCCCTGAGCCCAGCGCTGGCGCGGCGCCTGAGCGACCCGGTAAGTCCGACCCGGTTCTGAAGCTGCCATATTCAGCTCCAGACCTGAAGACGGATGTGTCTGAATGTTGGGAGTAATCTGGATTAATTCTGTTTCTTCAGCCTCGACGTCCAGCAGCTTGGAGACAAACGGACCCTCAGACTCCTGGAACGATCCAGGTGAGAAACTACAGTACCCACAATGCCATGCAGCCTGCTGTAGACCTACACCTGGATGGGAATCCTCATCATTTCTATGCTGATGACTTGATGCTTTGTCCAATTTTGAGAACCTTTAGCTAACTTAGCATGTGCTAAATGAGTTTTTCCAGATTAATTCTGAAAGGCTAATCTAGCTGGCTGTTTTGTAAACTCCAGTTGAATAAAGTTTGATGTTTGTTTCAAAGTTTTGGTTCTCGACTGTTAAGAAACAGCATAAAACCTAAATATGTCATGTGAGCGTTCTGACTTTACCTGGTCAACTACGCTAATCAGCTACAGAGTTAGCAAACTCAACAACAGTTGAACTGAAACCACGAACGTCCATCACAAAGAATCCCTTCCTGAAGCGCAGCCGCACAGGAAGGAGTGTAATGTCAGATCTGGCCTTTGGAGGGCGATATAACACATTGACTTATGGTGAGTAGCAACATGGTTGAAGTTAGCACTTTAGCATGAACTTCTGCTGTTGATGCTAGTAATCTTTATAATCATCACTTTAGGGTTAGCCAGCTAGCATGTTAGTTAGCGGTGCCCACCGCTGGTCAGAACCTTTTGAAATGTGGGGAAGAAGCTCCTAACGGTTCTGGTTCTGACCAGAACTCGGTACTGTCCCTTGGAGTGTCCCTTGGTGTGTGTGTGTGAAGCTCTGTGGGTCGTAGAGACCAGTTGATGCATGTTGGTGCTGCTCATCATGTTTGCAGTGGTTCCTGTGCAGCGGCAGTGCAGCACCCTGTCTGATGACACCATGTTGGTTCTGGACATGATGTATTCCAACTCCTCTGCCACAGTGCCCTCGAGCCCGACTGATGCTGCGTCTGGCTCCTCTAAGGAAGAAGAAGGCAGCTTCGCGCCTGGTGAGCATGCGCAGGTTTCCAGGCTGCAGCAGATCCAGGTTTTGGTCGGTAAAGAGAGCCTGACGTGAAATCATGTTTTCATCGCCCATCTTCCCTTTCCAGCAGCCGAGGCTCAGAAATCTGCAGCAGAGTGACGCCTCTGTTTGCTCTCCTCCAGGTGAAGATCTTGGTGGCCGTGTTTCGGAGCGACTGTCCAACTTCAGCTCACCGTCCGGGGAGTCCAGCGCAGAGAGCAGCGCCCCCCAGAGGGCGGAGCTGGAATGCCTGAAGGGCTCGGCGCAGGCGGCCAGGGCCCGGCTGGCCGAGGAGCAGAAGGTACCGGTACTGGGTCAGATAGAAGGTACCGACAGCAAGCGGGTTGGGTCAGAGCCAACCAGCCAGTGAGAGGAGAGGCAGCGAAGCCAGTCTGGGTCAGTTCAGCTGCTAATCGGTTCTCTAAACGGATCCATGACTGGCTGAACATGGCGGCCTAAATCTGCTGCAATATTCCTGCAAACATAAAAGTTGTTTCTATGATGCAAAAACTTGAAAATACTTCTTTTGTTTGTTTTTCACCCATGAAGGTCACCATTTTTTTACCTGTGCAATGCATGCTGGAGCTAACACTGTTAGCAGGAGCTAACAATTAGCTACAGTAAACACCATTAGCTAGTGCTAAAATGATTAGCAAAGTCTCCTCTGGTGAAGCTAGCGCCGTAGCACCTAGCAGAGAGAAAGACTGGCTGAACGATGGGCGTGACTGGGGAGGGGAGAGAGTTATACTGGTTCATCCACTCAACCCCCCCCAGCGCACTGCGTTCATCATTGGGTTTTTCCATTAATCCATACCGCTTCCTGCGCCCCCCTGCAATGGCACGGCGCCTGCCCTACGGAGCGCGCCCCACAGTTTGGGAACCTCTGCTCAACAGGATCAGCGACGGCATATTTGCTTTGAAAACGTAACTTTAATCGGATTACTGATTACTTGATTTGGAAAGTTAGTTAGATTACAAGTAACTTTTTTAGTAACTTTCAGCAGCTGCTGACATCAACCGTGAAAATTACATTGAGCTTTGCCAATTCTTAATGGCAATTTATGTTATGATGGTAACATCAACAATGTGTCTCCACTCATAAGGTTGAACTGAAGTTTGTTACAACAGTCCAAAACAAGAAATCTTTGTAATTTTTTCATGTCCCACTATTCTCTAGAAAACTCCAAATAAGATTTTAAACATGAACAAAGACACGTTTGGTCGGCTCCTCTGGGAATGACGGACAGGGACAGTCCGACTGAAACCACCTGGATGTGCCTCAACATTTGGGGTTTATTGTGTCTCTGCTTATTTCCAGATGAGCAGCTTCACGTTCAGAAACCAGCCCAGCAAAGTGCCTCCCATGACCCAAAGTCGCTTATAATAATCGGACTTGATGACAGAAACTCAAAACAGTTCCTGTTTCGCAGCAGCAAAATGCGCGTCTCGTCCGTGGAGATGAGCGGCGGCCGCTCCTCAACACGCACAGAGGTCACAGAATTAGTTACCAAAGAAAACAGTAACGCGCAGTGACCTGGATGAGTAGCTGATCTGATCCCTGCATTTGAAATGGAAACGTGTTACTGAAGTCCGATCAGAGTAGCGCCTTGCTGACTGCCCAGGATGCATTGCTGTTCTTGTTGACCGTGTGTCCGTCTCCCATCAGAACCGTTCGGTCCGGCAGCAGAGCGGCGTGAGGGTGGAGCCTGCGGCGCGGCGCCTGGAGTCCGTGAACTCTGTGGGTCCGGCGGACGCCTGGGATCAGCTGCAGCCCAGCGGCGCCGACCTGAAGATCAAAGACCTGGACTTTTCCGACCTGCTGGAGGACGAAGACATCGACGTCCTGGACATGGACACCAACTCCTCCTCTTCCTCCCATTTCTCAGGCGTCCCTCCTCCTCCACCGCCGCCACCAGGAGGCGCCGCTCCCCCACCGCCCCCTCCGCCCCCCCTGCTGGGTGCCCCTCCTCCGCCTCCTCCCCCTCCAGGGGGCGTCCCCCCGGCTCCGCCGGCTCCAAGCGGCGGGCCGTCGGGCATGACGAAGAAGAAGAAGACTGTGAAGCTGTTCTGGAAGGAGCTGAAGCAAGCGGAGAGCCAACAGAAATGTCGCTTCGGCCGCGGGACGGTGTGGGCGTCGCTGGACAAGGTGGAGGTGGACACGGCGCGCCTGGAGACGCTATTCGAGTCCAAGTCCAAGGAGCTGCCGGTAGCCAAGGTACCCAGCTTACTCCCCTGTAGAGCGGAGAACGTGTCTCTGACGTGTCTCTGACGTGTCTCTGACGTGTCCCTAATGTGTCCCCTGCAGAAGGGACCAGAACCCAAGAAGTCTCTGGTTCTGGACCCAAAGCGGAGCAACGCCATCAACATCGGCCTGACCGTCCTTCCTGCCGTCCACGTCATCAAGAACGCCATCCTGAGTTTCGACGAGTACGCCATCAGCAAGGAGGGGGTGGAGGTACGCATTGCTGCCGGACTGGTCCTCTGGTCCTCTGGTCTTCTGACCCGTTTGGGCCGGTCCGGACCTCACGGCCTCTCTGTTGTGAGCAGAAGATTCTGACGATGATCCCGACCGAGGAGGAGAAGCAGAAGATCCAGGAGGCCCAGCTGGCGAACCCCGACCTGCCACTGGGAACCGCGGAGCAGTTCCTGCTCACCCTGGCCTCCATCAGCGCCCTGAACCCCCGCCTGCAGCTCTGGGCCTTCAAGCTCAACTACGAGGTTCTGGAGAAGGTGAGCGCACGACTCCGGTACCGCCTCTGGTTCCGCCGGCCCGCTGACGCGCTGTCGCCTCCTGCAGGAGATCGCGGAGCCTCTGTTTGACCTGAAGCTGGGCATGGAGCAACTGGCGTCCAATCAGACGTTCAGGAGGATCCTCGCCACGCTGCTCGCCATCGGCAACTTCCTCAACAGCTCCAATGTGAGAAACATCCCAGAAACATCCCAGTTGCTCCCAGTTGCTCCCAGTCTCACCAGTGCGGCTCTCCTCTGTTCCAGGCCAAAGGCTTTGAGCTGAGTTACCTGGAGAAGGTGGTGGAGGTGAAGGACACCGTCCACCGTCATTCGCTGCTGCACCACACCTGCAGCCTGCTGGAGGACAATTACCCACAATCCTCTGACGTCTACTCTGAGATCCCCGCCATCACCCGCTCCGCCAAGGTGCGTCCCTCACCTGTCCCGCCGTCCTGTCTTCACCTGTTCACATCCATTCACGTCACAACTCGTTACGCTGTCACAGCCTGTCCTCATAGCTCCTGTTTTGCTCCAGGTGGATTTTGACCTGCTGGCGGAGAACCTGGTACAGCTGGAGAGGCGCTGCAAGGCATCATGGGAGAACCTGAAGCTGGTGGCCAAGCATGAGAGCAAGGTGGTGCTGAAGAACAAGATGACGGAGTTCCTCAGGGACTGCACCCAGAGGATCAAGATCCTGAAGGTCGTCCACAGGAGGGTCATCAACAGGTAGGGAGCGCAGCCGCAACCCGTCCGTCCCTGGAGACGGCGTGGACGGATGTGGACTGACGTGTCCCCTGCAGGTTCCACTCCTTCCTGCTATTCCTGGGTCAGCCGTCCTTCTCCATCCGAGACGTGAAGGTCACCAGCTTCTGCCGCATCATCAGCGAGTTCGCTCTGGAGTACCGCACCACCCGCGAGCGCGTCCTCACCATCAGACGCAAACGCACCATCAAGAGGGAGCGGAACAAGACCCGGGGCATGCTGATCACCGAGGTAACGCTCCGGGGTCAGGGGTCAGGGGTCAGGAGGCGATTCTGCTCAGTTTGATCCACAGCAGCTGGATCAGTGCTGCCTGTTCCTACAGTGGAGATACAGCAGGGGGCGCTGCTGCACAGAAAGCAGTGATGCAGCAGAAGGAAAGATTTCAAAACTCTCACATAAGATTTGACAAAAATGTTGACTAGAAATTAAAGTTTATTGATCTTTGAGAATGACTGCTTATATTATGATCTGGAAACGGTTTAATGAAGCGTTCTGGACTAGTTCATGTTTATTTTCCATGTTTTCATAAAAACCGTCTGAACTTCCTGGGAGTGACGATGTTTCAGACCTCATCTCGTCTCTTTTCCCTCAGACGGAAAAGTTTTCAGGCGTTCCTGTTCAGGACAGTATCTCGCCCGTCTCCATGGCGACAGATCCGGGCTCTGATAAGGAGGAGGAGCATGAAACCATGACGAGCCTGCTGACCAGCAGCTGCAGCAGCCTGACCGTTCATCCTGCGGGCCTGCGCCGCTCCAGAGCCGTCCGCAGTAAGAACCACAGAACCCTAGCATGTTCTGGTTCTGGTTCGAGTCCGGTCAGGACCGATTAATGTTCTGGTTCTGTTGCCTAGGTAACCGCTCGGCGAGTCCATCCACTCTGACCGCTGCTAGGGACGACGGGACCAGCTCTCAGGATGACGCCACTGATGACATCATGGATCGACTGGTGAAGTCCGTGACCCGGAACCCGTCAAACAGAACCGCCAGCCCAAAGACACGCAAACGGTCCCGACTCAACAGGAAGTCCAGTGAGTCCAGACACTCCCGGGTTCTCTGAGGTTCTGCTGAGGCCTGACAGAATCACTTCCCATACTATAATTATCTGAAGCTAACGCCAAAGCCATATTAAACCGAAGCTATCGATAAAGCCATATTAAACCGAAGCTAACGCTAAAGCCATATTAAACCGAAGCTATCGCTAAAGCCATATTAAACCGAAGCTAACGCCAAAGCCATATTAAACCGAAGCTAACGCCAAAGCCATATTAAACCGAAGCTAACGCCAAAGCCATATTAAACCGAAGCTAACGCCAAAGCCATATTAAACCGAAGCTAACGCCAAAGCCATATTAAACCGAAGCTAACGCCAAAGCCATATTAAACCGAAGCTAACGCCAAAGCCATATTAAACCGAAGCTATCGCTAAAGCCATATTTAGCTGAAGCTATCACTAAAGCCATATTAAACCGAAGCTAATGCTAAAGCCATATTAAACCGAAGCTATCGCTAAAGCCATATTAAACCGAAGCTATCGCTAAAGCCATATTAAACCGAAGCTATCGCTAAAGCCATATTTAGACGAAGCTAACGCTAAAGCCATATTAAACCGAAGCTATCGCTAAAGCCATATTAAACCGAAGCTATCGCTAAAGCCATATTAAACCGAAGCTATCGCTAAAGCCATATTTAGACGAAGCTAACGCTAAAGCCATATTAAACCGAAGCTATCGCTAAAGCCATATTAAACCGAAGCTATCGCTAAAGCCATATTAAACCGAAGCTATCGCCAAAGCCATATTAAACCGAAGCTATCGCCAAAGCCATATTAAACCGAAGCTATCGCCAAAGCCATATTAAACCGAAGCTATCGCCAAAGCCATATTAAACCGAAGCTATCGCCAAAGCCATATTAAACCGAAGCTATCGCCAAAGCCATATTAAGCCGAAGCTAACGCCAAAGCCATATTAAGCCGAAGCTATCGCCAAAGCCATATTAAACCGAAGCTATCGCCAAAGCCATATTAAACCGAAGCTATCGCCAAAGCCA
>CAEGAE010094431.1:0-70999 GCA_903067095.1 Girardinus metallicus | reverse complement strand
CTTTGGGCACACAATGTTGCTAGATCCAATAGGAGGCTTGTACCAATTTGCTTAGTTAAATCCAGGTGGCGACTTTTATTTTGGCCAGGCAGTATATATGGTGGTACATATATTATAAAACACATGTTCTTTTATGTAGTAAGTGTCCCGCCAAGTTGGCGTCTCTCTAGGGCCCCGTTTACACGACAACGATTTCGGGTGAAAACAGAAGAGTTTTGTCGCGTTTGCACTGTACATTTACACGAAACCACCGATTGTTTTCTCTAAAAACAGCACAAATTGAAAACGGGTTCCAGAGTGCAATGTTTCTGAAACGTACCGGTGTTCGTTGTCATGTAAACAGAATAAAAGGATGTTTTCTTCCAGAGAATCCCCAGCTCATGCGTAGTGACACATTTCATTACGGCTCTCTACAATCCACAGAAGAATCTACCGAAAATGCCAGATACCAGAGTGTTATTTGTGCTTCCGACTCTTATAAATCTAACTACAGCTCTCCAACACGGTGCTCATTTTATACCTCTTTACTTAAATCATCGAAGACGAATATCATACAGCTCAACCTCGTCGTCAGTCCAAAGAAATTTTTTATTCGCTGCCATCTTAACGGTTGAAACAGCTTTCAGGTAGAACGGGTTTTTACGCATGCGCACCTAGGTTTCAAAGAATCTAGCACCAACTAGTGGTGGGGCAGGGGCATTACACGTTTTCAATTTATACTGTTTCTGTGTAAACAAAGATTGTTATTAGAACGTTTTCATGTAAATGTAAATTCCAATTTTTTTTTTTTGGATCATTGTTGTGTAAAAGGCCCCTTGTTCTAACTGGAAGCTCTGCCCTTCTCTGTACGAACTGTGTTCCGCCATTTCTGTAGTTCTCTACATCTCTGCTCTCAGTGTTCTGTTGCTATGGTAATTAATCCTCTCTATCTCGCCCTCTACTGCGCATGCAGGACACTTTCAGGTCGTTTGCCCCTTTCACACTGCAGAACACATACAGGTCGCATACGTTTGGCAGTGTGAACGTCCCGGCAAAAAAATCCGATTTGACAAAACATTGGAATTGGGTCACTTGAGGCTGCAGTGAGAACGCAGCCCAACAGTGTCAGTTAGAATTTGTTTTGATTTGAATTTGGCTTGTTTTTTGTTTTTTTTGTTAATTACATCGCCATGGTTACTCTAAGTGCCAACAGCAGTAATAGCCCGCGTGCGGAGATCCAGCCACGTGTTTTGATATATATTTGGAGGCGTAGCGTAACAGGTGTCTTCCTATGCTTTGCTATGGCAGTTCCCAATGAGCAGTAAATGTCTGGAGAAACAACTTGTTGACTGAATAAAACAAACTCAAAGAGTAAATGAACAAATTTTGACAAGTGTCACATCTTTTGTATTGTTAAAATAAAACCTCTGTTACATAAAAAGTATTAAACATATACTTAATGCTCTTGGAAAACTCGGTAGGTTTGTCTTTACCTCTAAGATTTCCTCCATCTAACTGTTTCTTTTTAAAACACCCATTGAGGGAAAGTATTACATGAGCTTGAAGTTTCTGACTTCTTGTTTCTGAGTCAGAAATAACCAGGTAGTGTCATCACACCTTGCATGAACAAGCATATGAAACATTTACTTAACTGGATCATTAAACATCTTATTGTTATTTTAACACAGATGGGCGACTATGATAATTCACATTACTTAAAAGTGTCCTTCCCTGCTTGCCGTCTTGTTTTCAGACTGCATCGGCGTGAATCCTCTGTCTGTCCCCCACGATCAGCTCACCGGCAGCTACAAGAACTTCACACTCAAGTTCCACAAGTAAGGCTTCATTTTTCTCATTGCTTCCGCCGACTTTGTCAGTTATCTTTGGATTTCCGCATCTGATGGTGACATTCACCAAGTCATTTATCTGGCCTGCACAAACACCTGACACACAACAGGCTTTAAGATATATGCAGGAACACTCAACAGTGGTTGGTGTAAACACACAGTGGTGTGAATAACTTTTACTTCATGCATGTTTTGAGACAATTCTTGTTTTGCCTGGTAATGTGAATATTTGTTTTGTTTTTTTAAGGTTGATTAATGTAACCATACAGTTCCAACTGAAGGCCATCAACATACAAACTATCATCAACAATGAGATCCCAGATTGCTACACTTTTCACATTACAGTAAGTTTACACTGGAAACAAGCGTTTTTAATTCAAAGGTGACTATAAGAGTAACACAAAGACTCTGATATCAGTGTAAGAAAAAAGACAGATCACTTTACTAAGTAGTTTTAGGAATCAAGACATGTTAGGTAAGACATTAAAGTGCATAAAAATAAGGATAAAATGTATTATTATTTCGGAGTTTGTCATTAGACAAGGCCACTTTTCAAAAATCCTGCTCTCTCTATGTGGATAGAAATAACATATAGACAAGTAGATATTGTGTACTGTGAACATATGACACTTGCTGAGTTTACACAAAAGCATTGATGTAAACAGAAATGCGTTTCTGTTCTTCAATACTTTCTTTGCTTCCATCAGCAAAGAAAGTATTGAAGAATACACACAGGTCGCATATGTATGTGTGAAAAGACACCAGCAGCAAAGAAAGTATTCATCAGCAGTGGTCATAGTACTTTCTTAAATATTATTTCCCAACATACTATCATTTTTTGACATTTCCAAAAGATTTAGTCATTGTGGTGTTAATTTTACTGGACTGCTAACAAATATTTTCCTGTGCTTTTGAAGCAGTTCTGATCTTTCCAACATAATGACGCTAAAACAATGATCCAGTTTATCCTGGTTAAAGGGTAACATCACGATGCAAAAAAAAAGTCACAAACTGGATTTCAAGAAGCAAATCAAAAATAGATCAAAACTCGTGGCTGGAAATAATGTATTTATGTTAAATCTGGTAACACATAAGCCTTAACTGGTAAATAAAGGAAATCATAATTACAAATTGCTGATATGTTTGTGAAAAGTTGGTGTAATATAATAAGATTTACATTTTGCTGATTCTTCTTTTCAGATAGTGATGGACAACAAGGCTCACAGTGGAAAAGTGAAGATCTGGTTGGAAAACCAGGCGATGATAAGGGAGTGTAAAGACCCAAGTGTCTCTGGACATGGTAAGTCACTAAGCCGCTCATTTCTCATCATTTCATTATGTGCTATTGCTTCTTTGAAAGAGAGTATTTGCTGATTTCAGCTAGAAATAAACAACATTTTTGGCCGATTTTGTTTTTGTAAAGCTACTTCAGTTTTGGAAGATTCCACTTCCTCCTTAAGAAGTAGAAGACTATGAAAGAAAAACCTTCAAAATATTAATATCCATGTTTTCTTTTGTGAGGGATCATTTCTAATTAGAGACACTGTGTAAGAGAACAGTCAATGTAAAACTGGGTTTTACTATTTCTTCAAAACACACTAAATAATTCTAGTGTTTGGATTTTAAACTTTGTCTTTGCAGTCTGTGTTAGTGATAAGTGCAGTTAGCATGGCTAGCACTTCTAAAGCAGGAGTCTTCCTGCAACCTTTATAATCCAAAGAGCAATTTCTGCTTTCTGTCCAGCTAAATAAACTTCTTTAGAGCCAAATGTGACATAATTTTTCAAGAAAAGACAACTCATGATTTCTGATGCAGGAAATGTGTTGTCATTTTTGAAGAACTAAAATTGGACTTCAATTTTTAGGTTTCAAATAGGAAAAGCAAAACTTTTTAATATATCATGGGGTAATGATATTTGTGGAAGATGATATTTAAATAAAAAGCAAATACTTTCTAACCTGATGAAAAGGAAAAAAGATCAAAAATATATTATTGATATTTGTAATACCATGTCTGTTGTGGAAATTCAACAAAAATCAGCTAAAAACTGAATTTGTAATTATATTTAAAATCATTAGTTAGCAAAAAGCCATTTGCTGCTTTGAATCCTCAGGTGGTAGATCCTTGTTCTAGGACAGAACAAGCGTCCACACATTTTGGGTTTCCATAAGTTTGACAACACTTACAAAAAACAGTAGATAACAGGAAGGCCTTCTCAGCTTTCCTGTTATCTACTGACAAGTCATGCTGTCTCATGCTTTCTCACAGGCTGAATGAATAGCAGATACATTTACAAATTTCTCTTGTAACAAATTTCAAGAGCCATATGTTCTAATTTATGCTGTAATGTAACATGAAAAATGTTCAATTGTTCATGTAGTGTGAATCCTTTTGCAGGGCCTTGCCAATGCAGTCCATTTATAAATGTTCAAAACCAAAATGATGTAAAGTATCACTATTAGTGTTGTTTTTTCTTTTCCTTTAAACACAGCTGAGAGTTTCACACGTGTAACGTTCGACGTGATCGTTTCTCTGGTGTGCCTGCTGTCTCTGCTCCTATGTGGACGCTCCCTGCTGCGAGGCGTCATCCTGCAACAGGTAGGAGAGTTTTCTTATAACCAAAACAAAAACACCAAGAGAACCGCTTCATGAATGTCACGTAAAACCAAAAGCACGAACAGAAAACCCGAATGGCGTTGTGTATGTGTTTGTTTGCCTAAACGTAAAGTAATCTGATGGTTTTAATGTTTTGACTTTCTTTACAGGAGTTTGTTCAGTACTTCAAGGAGACTCTGGATCGTAAAGTGTGCTGGGCGGATCGGCTTGAGTTTATCAACGGCTGGTATATTCTTCTCATCATCAGCGACATCTTTACCATCACGGGCAGCATCATCAAAATCGGCATTGAATCAAAGGTCCTGCAGCTTTATACTTTTTAGAGTATTACTTTTTTAAACTGTGGAGTACTTGTTACTTTAGACCAACATTTAAAACAAAAAACTGCTTAGTTGATTACTTTTAATGAAAATGAGTGGAGTGGAGTACGTTGTTACATTAGGTCAAGATTTAGCTACTTTTATAAACTCTGGAGTACTTATTACTTTAGACTAACATTTTCATACTTTTGACCTAGAGAAACTCCTCTTAGTTTACAACAAAGTTAGAAAATACCATCTACTTAACAACCCAGAACAAGAATCAAACCTGGAGAACCAACATTTAGTTTTAACAGATCAAGAATCCAGAGAAACCTCTACTAGTTTATAAATTATGGACTATTATACTGATCAAACAAAGGGAAGCAATACGTAGTTTAATACTTTTACCTTTTTGTCTTTGGTTTTGTTGCTTTGTTTGTGTTTCCTTCTAATTCATGTGAAGCACTTCAAACTGCCTTGTTGCTGAAAATATGCTATATAAATAAAATTACCTTATCTTACCTTACGTCAGCTTTATGTTTATTGCGTTCCTCTAGGATTACGTGATGTGTTAGCTTTCTTCAACACAGCATTTTGATCTATACGTTTAGGTGCTTCTTGTATTAAAAATGTGTCTTCCATCTTGTTTTTCTCCTGACAGACTATGTCGTCTTATGACATCTGTGCCATCCTGCTGGGGACCTCCACCCTTTTGGTGTGGGTGGGAGTCATTCGCTACCTCACGTTTTTCCAAAAGTACAACGTAAGTCACAGATCCTCTGGTTGTTCTGTAGGCGAGCGTTCCTTTAAACGTTTAGTTTGTCTGATCTTTGCTCTCTTTTCACAGATTCTCATCATCACGCTTCGAGTAGCGTTCCCCAATGTGATTCGCTTCTGCTGCTGCGTAGCCGTCATCTATCTGGGTTACTGCTTCTGTGGCTGGATCGTACTCGGGCCGTACCACGTGAAGGTGAATAAAACAAACATTTCTGACTTGGTTGTGTTAACTATAAACATTATGATTTAAAAAAAAAAAAAATACTTATTACGTCTTTTTTAGGTAGCTGTACGGCTGTAATTTTGGTAAATGGACTGAACTTATATAGCGCTTTATCCGATCATTTCTGACCACTCAAAGTGCTTTACACTAGAGTCATTCACCCATTCGCTCTCACAATCATACACCGATACGCAGATCGGTAGGCAATTTGGGGTTAAGTGCCTTGCCCAAGGGCACATTGACATGGGGCAGGAGGAAGCTGGAATTGAACCTATAACCTTCCGATCACAAGACAACTACTCTTCCCACAGAGTCACAGTCGCCCAATTTTGTCTTCATCTGACCTTAGCACATCGTTCGACTTTTAATTTCTCCCCTCGACTCAACTTTCCTCAAACTACGTTCATGTAAACAGTCTTCATCTCTGTTTTTTACCCTCCACAGTTTCGCTCTCTGTCGATGGTGTCGGAGTGCCTGTTCTCCCTCATTAATGGAGACGACATGTTTGTGACGTTCTCGGAGATGCAGGAGAGTAGCACTCTGGTTTGGGCGTTCAGCCAGCTCTACCTCTACACCTTCATCTCCCTGTTCATCTACATGGTCCTGTCTCTGTTCATCGCTCTCATCACTGGAGCCTACGAGACCATTAAGGTGAGACACTCATCCATTCAGAACAAGAAAGGAAACCAAAGTCACAGTACTGATAATGTAAGAGATTACTCTTTCTGAAAACTGTAGCAAGCACACTGTACTTCTGCATAATGTTAATCTGGTTAGAACCGAAATCAGAATTTTACTGCACTGAATAAAAAAGACACGTAAACCTTTTTTTCCCTCATTGTCTGAAGTTAAATCAGACCAAACTTCTCTTGTTTTAGGTCCATTAGGATTACCAAAACTATTCCTCTTTGCTAAATAGAAATTATTTTGGCACAATAATGAAAAATGTTTTGTTTATTTAATGTATTTAAACCTCATTTTAACTTAAACGTGTCAGTAAACCTATCAGAAGTTTCCAAAGCAATGACATCATCATCTGAGTTTAGATAAGCCTCAGCTAAACAAGGTTGGTTGAATCAACGGACTAACTTAATCTCTGGTTACCTAGCAACTCACTCACTCTTTGGTTACCTAGCAACAACCTGTTGAGTAACTGGCGCAGCAGAAGTTTCTGGTTTCTTCACTGTGCCTCACAGCTGCTTAAACATAAAAAAAAAACACCGGTAACAAGAGATTATCTGTAGGTAAATGTATGATCTTGAAGACATTATTGTGTAAATCTCTGACATATTTGTACTCATTGTTGTGGCATTTAGCAAATAGAAATGATTTAGGTAGTTTTTATAATAAAACAAGAGAGGAAAAAAAGGTGTTGGTGTGCCTTTATTTGGTGTACATGAATTTCTGGTGTCAGCTGTACATCTGATTTATCTCTCTGAGATAAATATAGCACATCAGCCGTACACAGTAGAGTACAGTGTGACTGGGATGAGTGGAATCTATACATAACAGAAGCGTGTTGTCATTGATTTCCCCAGCACCAAACCCAGGAGCCGATCCACATCACAGATCTGCACGCCTTCATAGCCGAGTGTACAGACGCACCGACATCTGGCAAGTTCAGGGGAGTGGAGACGTCTCCCTGCTCCTTCTTCTGCTGCTGTGACAGGTGAGCGCATCACTCGCAAACCCCAGAAAATACTAAAATGAAAAACGTCTTTTAAGATGCACCCAACAAAATCTTACACTTAAAATTTCTCTTTGGAAACCAAATAAGATCAGCATATTGTAAGCATACTTCCTAACCCTGCTTTACTAAAAGGTAAACATTATTAATATTCTTTTTGTTGGGAGACCAAGGTCTTTATTAGATATTAGAAAATAAAATAGTATCTCTAAAATACAACAGTTTTTAATTTCAATTTACTTTTTCATTTCAGCCTATTACAAATGGTTTCAGAAAAGATGCCATCAAAGAGAGAAAGATATAGTACAAAACATTCTTCAACTCTGCGTTTATATTTACTTATTGGTTTATTTAATATACATACAATTTAGAACGAACAAAACATTTGAATGAAAAGGAGCAGATGGAGGAGAAAAAAAATTCTCATCTCAAAAGTATATTTGCTATACCACAATCAACCATCCATATAGATATGTCTTTAAATACAAAATAGGGAATGCATATAAAAAATAATAAAGAAAGAAGATGTTTTCTTTTTTGTTTTTTTAATCTTTTTTTGAGTAATTTCTTGTTGCATCAGATAACAAAAAACATTTTAAAATGTGGAGTTTAAGCACATGAATCAGGATTAAAATAACTTTCTGAGTCTTAAATAACATTTTGTTGTTTAATTTAAGGTCTGAAACCTCTTTTATGCTTTGAATCTCCAGAACAACAACATATGAAGACGTCCTGCTGGTGAACTGAGGATGACCTTAATAACCTGAGTGCTCACCAGCCCCCCCTGCTGTCCAGCGCTGTGTATTGCACACGTCAGCACCGATCATGTGGATCAAGCAGTCGGTGCTGAAGAAGAGGTCTCCATCGGCTGGATCTACTGAAGGATCCACTCTCTTCCTGCTGGAGTTTTCTGTTCGTTGAGAACCGAAGGACTGAACCTTTCTAAAAGAGCATTACAGTGTAGCATCACTGACGACCACCGCACAAACATTTCTGTCAGTTTTTATTGTTTTTAGAACAAAACTCAGTATTTTATTTTTGTGTTTGTGATTCTGCATTGCTGATGCAGAAGCACCACAAGCTGCTGGTTAATGTTACGGAAACTGGTACTGAATGTTTTTATGTTCCTTTACTTGATTTTTTTTTTTTTTTTTAGAAAATTTCAGATTGAAGACAATAATTTTATTTAGTAAAATTCATGAGATATTTAACTAAAATGAAAATAACAAAGCTTCTGTGTAGAAGCTTTATTTCTTATGAATTATGATCAGAATGATGCAGCTTCAGTATAATTTTCCTAGAGCATTTCCTGTTGCAGCGCAGCGTGTGTACCATGTGTTGCAGACAAACTCGCTCCTTACTTACACTGTGTTGCAGTTGGTTTGTCCTCCAAAGTGTGCACTTTTCTTTTAAATGATGCCAAAACATTATGGAGACTGTGATGCTTCATTGTGTATAAGTTAAAATGTTTGCAAATCCCCTCCACCCTCAACACTGTAGAGAGAGACAACACTGATGGCCATTAAGAAATTGGATCTGACTTGAATAGCCGGACTCTGATTAGGAAACAATGATGGCAAACGATGGCTAACGATGCCTTGTCATTGTGACTCAGTTCTTTTCCTTGTTGTTTCCCGTTAACATGAAGTTGTCTTGTCTAAAACAGTTGCTCTGTCGGAGTCCTGAACTAACTAGATTTCTTCTTTTCTTGTACGCACAAAAGTTTGAAGAGTCTCAGGATGAAGAAGTTTGGTCCAAAAAAAGGACAAAGGTGTTTCCTCTCGTGTTCAACATATCAGCTGAATCTTTTTTTTTTTTAGTTAATTGTGCTGTACTATAATAGTTTTTA
Organism: Girardinus metallicus; assembly: GCA_903067095.1. Classification (NCBI taxonomy): domain Eukaryota; kingdom Metazoa; phylum Chordata; class Actinopteri; order Cyprinodontiformes; family Poeciliidae; genus Girardinus; species Girardinus metallicus. The sequence goes on along the minus strand of CAEGAE010094431.1, from coordinate 61,719 downwards.
AAATATATATTTTAAAAGTGCCTGTTTTATCAGTGGCTTTAAATTAAGGATCCATTAAGATGTGTTTCTGCTTGACTTTACTGTTGAGTTTCGGTGTTGATGTGCCTGTACTGTACCTCAGAGAAACATTGTTTGAATTGCTGTTCAGTCATCTGCTTTGTGTCTTATACAGTACCTATTGATCATCGTCTAGTTCCTCAATTATGATTTAAACTTCCTGGGTCACCTGTGATTTCTGCCGTTTTCTATTTGTCGTCTGAATGTTGCTGTAGTTTTCCTGTGTTACCACCAGGGGGAGCAATAAGTTCATCAAACGCTGTTCTGGGATCATATTCCTGCTTGCATGAATTAGAGAGTGTTTAAATAGTTTTCTACTATTTTACACAAAAACTATACACAACATTTTATTGGCTTTTTAAAATAAAAGTTGCATAGTAGCAGGATAGGAATTAACGTACTTTTCAGAAGTCTTACATTTTCTGTACTTTTATTTTTGTGTAATATTCTAAACATATGAGGCACACAATTTTTGGATTTTCATTATCTGTAAGCAATAACCATAAAAATTGCAGGAAATAAAGGCTTGAAATATTTACCTCTAATAAATCCACATGAGTTTAATTTTTAGAAAAAAGCTACAATAAAATTGAGATTTTAAACTTTTGATCTGCAGTCGTACAGTCATATCCAATAGAGTAGAATATTATTAAAGAGTTAATTTATATTAGCAACTTCATTCATGAACTGAAATATGATATGTAGATTAATTACATGAAGACTGATGTTTTCTGGCCTTTATTTCTGTAAATTTTGGTTATTTTGATTTAAGATCAGAAAATTACATCAGAACAATTTTAATACAGAAATGTGAATTTAATGAAAGGTATGTTTAAAATCAACTTAAAAGTTATTTTAATCTGACGAAACACAAACTGTAATTCATGAGATATAACTTTCTTTTTTTTTTTGACTCAAAATGAGGTTAAATAAAATGTTTTTACAGTTAAAGTGAATTTTTTTTCCTCACCATTGTTGGCTAAAAAAACCCACTTTTGCTTCAACTCTGCAACTGGGATCTTTCTAGGAAGGTGGATTAAACATCTTCTTTCGTCTCGGGTCGATTTCTGTACGATCGGTTCCATTTCCTGGTTACTTCACCAGCAGACTGAGGAGCAGAGGTATCACGGCTTCTCAGCCACTTAAGCTAATATCATCTTCCATTATGTACTACTCCGGCTTTACCTCATGTTAATGGGTCTGTGAGAGACCGAAGGAAATGTTTGCAGTTTTATGCGTCCCACAAACCCGGCTCATCTATCTCTTCCCATGCGTGGACATACAGAAGCTTTTCTCAGTGACTTTAACGCAGACTGAAAGCCCAGAGGAAGTAGCTAATTCAGAAGCAACTAATGGTTTGTCAGCTGTTGCTTCTGTGTGCTAATGCAAGATCCTTTGTTGATTCCCAGTTTGATCTCGGTTTGAATTGAGATATGCTCCATTTGCTCAATTGTGACTCTGTGTTTGAACTGCAAGGCCTTTATACCAACAAAGCGCCTCAGATCAAAAGTAGGCGCCTGCACCAGCAAGCCTTTCCTTTTCCTGCTGTATTTGTGGGCTGAAATAATAAACTCTGCAGGCACCTGAGAGTCTTTTACCGTGCAGCTGTCTGCGCTGTGTCCTGCAGTTCACACACAAAAGAATAGGAAGATCTAAAAGAAGCAGGTCTCTCTAGAAGAGCCTTTTGAGTTTTCAGCCAGTCGTAGTTCTGTTTAGGATTGGAAGAGCCCGGTTCTGATCCACACCTCGGGGTAACAACATTATGTAGCAACATTATGAAGCTGTCTGAAATGGATGGAGCCTATTAGTGTCAGGCTTTAGGAGGAATTGCACAGCAAAAACACAGACTCTTTCAAAGTATTTTTTTAAATGCAAATATCTCATTACAGAGCTGTTGCCTTGCAGCAAGAAGGTTCTGGGTTCGATTCCTGGCCCAGGGTCTTTCTGCATGGAGTTTGCATGTGCATGCGTGGGTTCTCTCCGGGTACTCCGGCTTCCTCCCACAGTCCAAAAACATGACTGTCGGGTTAATTGGTTTCTCTAAATTGTCCTTAGTGTGTGAGTGTGTGTGTGATTGGTTCTGTCTGTCTCTGTGTTGCCCTGCGACAGACTGGCGACCCGTCCAGGGTGACCCCGCCTCTTGCCCGGAACGTTAGCTGGAGATGGGCACCAGCAGCCCTCCTGACCCCACTGGGGACAAGGATGTTAGAAAATTGATGGATGGATGGATGGATATCTCATTACACTTGAAATAAGACAAAACGATCTTAAAAGTAACTTTTCAGCAAGATATCAGAGCTTGTTTTAAGTCAATAATTCTTAAGTATTGAGAAAAAGCATTAGTTCCTTTGGCAGATTTTCTTATTTCATAAAAATATATCTTTTCCAACACTTAATTTTACCACACTTTTCAGTTTGCAAAGACTTAAAAACCACAGATATTTCCTTCTATTTCACAATTATTTTGTTAGCATGAGATCAGATTTAAATGCATGGAAGTTTGTTGTAATGTGACGAAAAGTGGAAAAAGTTTCCTTGACTGCTTGACTGAGATTGCGGTGAAACCACGGCAGATAGCTACTGGTTACCAGTCACTCCGATTTCCTTTTACGCTAAACGTCTTTGTTCTTCTTTCTCAGCATCTCAATGCTGAGAAAGAATTGAAATGATGTCTGAGTCTTTTCACCCTAAAAGTCTTTAGCTGCAGTCTTTTCCCTCTTGTCTCCGTTTTCTATTCTGTGCTTGTATTTTTCTGCAGCTGCACGTGGAAGAATCAGCACTCACAGAAAAAGCATTTAGCGTTCGTCCATTCAAAGCTTGTACCATACGAGAGAGAAAACTGTAGGAAACTTTGGGAACAGGAAATGAACAATGTAAACCTTACAGAGACTTTCCCATGGCTCAAGTTTCAACTATCCAAATTTCAGAAAACAGACACTCCTTTATTCAGCTCTTGCAGTTTAGTGTCTTGGATTTTTTTTTTTTCTTTTTTTGTTTGTTTGTTTAAAGCAGGAATTAAACACAATGGTGAAGTGGGGGGAAAAAAAAAAACCCCAGCAGAGAGGAGTTAGTGTGGAGAATCACTGATTTATCAAAGTGCACAGAAGTTTTGGAAAAGTTCAGTCTTCAAAAGGATTTAAAAACAATTTTACTCCTGAAGACGCAACTGAGACATCAACTTTTACTAGAAGTGGGAATCAGTGGCGACTGGTGAAATAGATTCCTGGCAGATTGCCAAAATTAACTTTATCACCATAGCAACGCAAAACTTTCCTGCAGTTTCTATGGCAGCGGCGAAATTCCGAGAACCCCAAAGAAATTAAATTTAGAGATTCTGATTAGTCAAAAGTTCTTGTTTTTCCCTAGCAATCACACACGATTGGCTATTTAGATTCTGATTAGTCAAAAGTTCTTGTTTTTCCCTAGCAACCACACACGATTGGCTATTTAGATTCCCTTCTGGGGCGAGAAATATCGAGAGTCTGTCAGGGGGAATTTCTTGGATGGCTACTTTTTATTTTTGCTTGAGTAAAAATATGTTGAAGTAGTGCTACCCTTACGCTGAGTTGGGTAGTAACTAGTTACAGTAACTTTTTAGAAAAAAAAAAAATTACTTTTAGGAGTATTTTTACGACATTGTACTTTTTACTTCTACTACAGTAATTTTATTATGAAGTATTGCTACTAACTTCATCGAAGGAAAAACAAACATGTTTTTTTGCAGTTTTTACAAGGTTCCATAATTTTTTTTAATTAAAGACATGGAAAAAATTATTTTGCCTGATTTTGTTATTTTTTTGTTACTTATATGAGTTATTGTCATTTTTACCAAATTTTCTACTTAGCTTTATGTTTAGTTATGTAAATTTTAAATATTGAATGATTAATTTGATCACTTTCTCAGTACTTGAGACGACTTTTTACCAAATACTTTTTTACTCTTGCTTGAGTAATTTCTTGGTTGGCTACTTTTCACTTTTACTTGAGTAAAAACATGTTGAAATAGTGCTACTCTTTTTGATCATAACTCTGGGCACTCTGCCCACCCGGGGCCTTGTTATGAAAGAATCCGCCTCTGTTTCAGTGAACCACTAATATCCTTTGAGCATCCAGGCAGTGCATGGAGTGGGCGGAGCTTCCTGCCTGGACTCTGACATGGAGCTCGAGTCTCATTTTGACGTCACCTTTGTTTTGAATAACCACCACCGTTTGGGGGCTTTGATTGGACCGTTTACAGGATTTTAACTCCATAACTGTGTGTGTTTTGTTTTTTTTCTTAATCTGTGCTTCTTCGTTGTTCTGCAGCTGGACGCTTCGTCATTACCTTCCTCCTCCTCCTCCTCTTCCTCACCCCTCCCCACCCGGGTTCATCCTTCAAGAAGGAGAGCCGCCTGTCGCCGCTGAAACGTGGAGGGAAGGGCACGCGGAGGGACGCTCGCATCAGGGCGCGCGGCTCCATTGTTAATTTGGTGCCGGTTTGTGTCGACGTTATTTGCTTCAGGGCCGGTTCTGATCCGGAGGAGCTGCTCTCATCTTCAAGTGGCGCTGAAGAACAACGTCGGCGGTCCAGAAGGTGAGGTTTCCTTTAGTGACGCTTTCTGTTGAGGGTGATTTCATTTAAGTCACGTCTCGGCACCTTGCCGTCTTTGTTTTCTCTGCTAAAGAAAGTGCATGTTGTGTTTGAAGAGGCTGTTTTTATTTTTGTGTTACGTTTGTTTGCGTTATTAGAGTCGCCGGCTTGCAGCCAGACGGCCCGGGTTCGGCTGGGCCGCGGTTAGAGTAGCTTTTCCTCCCCCCAAAAAGGACATTTCTGTCTGAGTCGTCTGGGGTTGCTTTGCGTTCAGTTTATTGACTAATCTCATGTGCTTCACCCTGCAGGCTCCCTTTGCGCATTATTGCTATTGTTCTGTCAAGGCTGGACCGTCCTCTTTTTTTTTTTTTTTTTTTTTTCTGCTAAACCCGGGAGGGGAGGTTTGGTATTTTTGTTTCCAGAAACAAATGGTGTTATTAAAGCTCCACTTGAGCCCCCCTTTAAAAAAACCCCATAAACAATCGGCCTCCTGGGGCCACATTGAGGCCCCTTATGGGGTCCCATTAGTGCAGTCTGTGTCCCTCAACTACATGCTTTTAAAAAAATAATAATTTCATTTGTAATTAGGGATTAAACGCCCTATATTGAGTGTTTTAATTGTAAATCTTTCTGGGAAACGTGCACCTTTCCTCATAACTCCCTGCTAAGATGAAATCTGTTTTTCATATTTGCATCCAGTGATCTCATTGTTGACTGTTCAGCGTGAAATGGACAGTCTATCGGGAGTACAAATCTCAGTGATGGAGAGATGCTGGTTTGGCTCGCAGCCTGCATTACATAATCAGAGTGTTGTGGACATGGCTGGGTGTGGCTGGCAGGGTGTAGATGTGACGAGCTGCACTTCTCCTCCGGCTTTGGGCGGATGAGTGTTTGACAGCAGGAACCCTCAGCCGGGCGCGGGACGCCTCCTCTCTTCACCTAAAACTTTACTCGCCTCCCCCAGGGTGTGAATTGCATCCTCTTTGTGGTTATTCTGATTGCTTGACCAATTTCCAAAGATTCACATCCATTTATCACCACCTTCCTAAAATAAAATCTTCTTTTTCTTTTTTGCCAAAACCAGTTCATTTTTTTTTTTTTTTTCCCTAAATCACTTTTGACAAAAAAAAAAAAAAAATTACTTGGGCCATTATTTTAGGAAGGTGATGATATATTGATTAAAACTTTTGGGTCCATAAAAGACAAGTTTGTGTTTCTGGATGTGAAATTGGTGTCAAACATTTGTGCAGCAAAAATCTTTGTTCGTGCTGCTGTAATTTTATAAGATATTGTCTTCAAAAGTCAGCCAACACCCCACATTTACAAAATAATACTAAATTTGGTTTTGTGCTGTTTAAAGAGTTTTAGAAAGTGCCTAGAGATCAACCTGCCCTTCCCACACCACATTAACAAGCTCAAACTAAATTGATACGACTTAATCGTGCTGCTCTGTGAAGCTAAAATGTAAACTCTTTGTAGCACAGTTAGTTTTCTTTGACCTCTGACCCCTGGAAATATTTCTTATCTTTTAAAATGATGGCTGCACAAATTTTAATTTGCATGTGGGTGATGCAGCGTCACTCGGGCGTCAAACTCTCTTTTAAGCCTGAATAAATGACTTGTGTTGACGTTTTAAAGTAATGTTTAAATTCTAACTTTCTGTAACGGATTTCAGTTTTAATATTTAACGATGAGCAGGCTATTTGTCTTTTGTTTGGCGTGTTCGACTGTACGTTGTTTTACTTCGTCTGAACTTTCCCTTTCAACACCTCCGTCTCCCTTTTCCTGCTGTCGCAGCAGCGCAGAGGAGCTAAGGAAACATTTGACTTTTATTCAGAAAATCTGCTGAACTTTATGGTTCTCATTGGTTCAGTTTACAGTAGGAAAATGAAAAGTAAATGGTGGTAACTACTGTCATTTTGCTCTGACTTTTTCTAATGTAGTACTTTTTGAAATTAAGGAGTAAATGTAAGTTTTGTATCTCTGATTGAAAGTTTGTTCGTTTTAGGGGTTCTGCTGGTCTTTAGCAATCGATTAATCAGTTGGATTAAATTAAATAATTGTCACATTCTGCAGATTTTTAGCAAAAACATTTTGTTGTGTAAAATGCAATAACATGGCATTCCTTTAGTGGATGCTTTTTTTTATTTTAACCGTAAATGCAAAATGTATATTTGTACAACTTTTGGCTCAATTGTTACTCTGCTTTCTTTCAGCAAATTACCTTTTTTGTGTTTGTATACACATTACGCCATTAAAGTATTATTTACTAAATTAGTTGATGGTGTATTTAATGCAGTAATATACATTCCCTATAGACTACAGCTCTTCCTCGACTTGTATTTCAAAGGTTGGTAACATTTACGGATCCATCCTGTGTGGACAAATAGCTTGGAAGCTAAAATGATAAAAGATGGTGTATTATAAGCCTGGTGGGCCACCAGGCTTTACTTGTGTCCACACCAGGCTAAGCATTGCTTATTCATTTTATTTATTTTTTTAATGTTTGCATTTTTTAAGACTTTGTAGTTGGTATTCAGATATTAATCTTCCAATCTTTTAATAACGCATAATTACCAAGTGATTATTTTGAAATTTCTGGTCAACTTTAAACATTTTTTTTTTTTAAACTCAAAAACATGGTGGACCGCTGGATGAATGACTGCCTGAGCACCCAGCCACCGGGCTTAGCGAGTTATCTGGGGGAAACCTTGTAACAGTGTTGGTGCAATGCCTTGGTAGTGTTTGATTAAGCTTGGACAGATTAGATGTTTGACTTTCTTTCTGTTTGGAGTTTATCGTGTTGGGATTAGCTAAACGTTGTAACATTGAGTGTAGAAGCTGCTGCTACATTTATACAAAGCTCAAGTTTCCTATTTTTTTTACCCCTTAGTATTTTTCCCTCCTGCATTTGAAGTGTTGCATACTTCCAGGTCAAACTGCAGCAGTTCGCCATGAAAGTACCAGATCTCTGGTTCGTTAAGGTACATTTAAAACAGATGTCCTCATTGTTTGCATACTGGAGTACTTTGTATTATCGTACACACAATCTACCTCCATGAAAACACCAGGAAGGGGAATTCTTCTTAACTGCCTCTCGCTTTTGATACGTTATGCTTCAGTTTGCAAGACCAGCATAATGTTTCTCTCTCGGTGAGAAACGCTGAAACTTGCTGGTAACTTTCATTTCACTCCATTTTCAACATGAGAATGCTATTAAAAAAAAATCGAACGTGGATTGGAGAAAGAATCACTTATTATGTTTGGCATGTTGGATGCTGGAAATAAAAATCTCAATTTCTTGGAGCCCTTAATTTGGATTATTTTGGTAATTGATTAAAAAATCTTTTTAATAATTATATACCAAGAGGTAAATTGTTTTACACAGAATTTGAACCCGGTGAAGCGAAAGCTGCCATTTGAAGTGGAACACATTTATAGACAAAGCAGATTTTTCACCTTGAAAGCAAAATGTGCTCCTTGTTTGTACAGTTTTGGTTTTATTGCTGACCTGGGTGTGGTGTTCTTTTAGAGTATGAATACTCCAGTTAACGATTAATCGACTACTAAATTATTTTGATGGTCGATCAATCGTTTCCTCAACCTTAGTTCCTCTTTTTACTTCTGAATTACTTTTCTTCTCGCGCAGCAGAAAGGATTTGCATGGGTTTGGATGTTTGCTCTGCCAGTTCCAGAACCCAGCCTGTGGAAACTGAAAGCAAACTCTCTCCTGGCTTTCCGAATCTTCTTAGAGCGCATTTAAGAATAAAATCATTAACTCTGAAAGTTTGTTATTTTTTTTATTTTTTCAGCTGTGGGATGAAGGAACGATGCCCTGCTGCAGCTCTCATCACTGTGGTTCACAGGCTGGCACTTTCCTGCCTATTAGGATAAAGTGGTAGCTGCTAGCGCTGCAGTTTCAGGAACCCAGTCTGTCTGAGACTGAGACTGGGACCAGTGCTCTCTAATTATTTAACGGGTAATTTGGCCCTCTAAAAGCCTGTCTGTTTACCTTCAGTTCTCTGGAAGCTCATCGTTCAGAATAAATTTTGCTGCTGCTTCTTGTGCAGTTTTTCTTTCTTTATTTTTTATTTTTTTGAAGCGTAACGTATTGGGGTGTGGCAGCGAATGCAGCCGCTGCTTATCTGGCCTCGGCTCACCCTGCCCGCTCACTGGGACGGTAACGGATCCGGCCCAGAGGATATCCAGTGTTTTATTGACAAACTGTCTGCTTGTTTATCGTGAAGCGGCCAATTCACAGGAGAGCAATCGGTCTTGGACCCCGTTTTATTAAAACACGTTTGCTGTCCCAGGATTTATTTATTTTTATTTTTTGTGCCAGCTGCTCCTCCTTTCTCTTTTTTGTACCAGTTAATCCAGTCGTCACCCACCCCCACACCTCCCAGCACCGTGCCGGAGGCTGGATCTTTGATGCAAAGCCAGACAATGGAGCTGCTGGTCTACCGTTCTCTGATGACTTCATTTCTATCAAATATTTACATACAAACGATGAGAAGAGATGGAAATATTCTGAGATATTATTAAAAATACAATTGTTTGTGTTCAGTGTTTAACTTGGCTGTGGTCAGCCTGTGACGTTGCCAGCGTTGGGCGTTTGTTTGCCGGGTTTAGGACAGATGGTAACCCAGTTCTCTGTAGCGTTTTGGGGCCGTCGCTCTGCCAGTAGCAGGGGTTACCTGGCGTTTTGACAGCCACTCCCTTTAAGGCATGCTGGCTTCGACTGTTCAGCTCGTAGCTTCACTCAGCCACCTGCTTTAGAGCGGCTTTAACGAGACGCTAACATTCACTTAACACACTGTTTTGTGTAGGTTTGGTTAGGCAAAGCCTCACTTTTAACAGTTTGCTCACCGTACTGTGGCACAGGTGAGACAAAGGCAGAACTTTCCAGATTGTAATGACCGAAGCAGTTTGGTATTTTATTCACCAATCCACTTTTTAGATATGATCATACTACTGTAAGCTTGTTTTTATTTGAATCTTATAATCACAACATTGTAGGACTAGATGATATGGCTTGAAAATAAAATCAGATTTTTTTTTTTTTTTTTTTTAATACCAAATCGGATTATTTTTTCTCCCCCTTCATTGCTTTATGTTATTTAAAAAATGTGAAAATGGAATATAAAAACACAATCTTAAAGTATTTTTGGTTACATTTCTGGTGTAAATATTTTGGTACATTTAAATTGGAGAACAATAACTTATGAGAATCTTCTCTGTAAGAAATAGGATCTTGTTTTAAGTCAATAATTGCTTAATATTTAAGAAATATGTGAAATTTGTTTTGGAAATTTTGTTTAGCGACGTCATAACTCATTTAGTTTTTTATTTTAGACAGTTAAAATGTCTTCCAGCGGTGAGTGTTCTTTACAAAAGTAATGTTTACTGGTTAAGAGAGTGAGAACTTGCATTGTTATGCCATTATCAATACATTACTTGTAATTAGTCTTGCAACAACAATGTTATCATTTATCGCAATAAATATTAGGACAATTTATCATCCATCTGAATTTATTGTGACGGTTCTGTGTGATGACTTATTTGTCCGAACTTGAATTAAGTTTCCTATCCTTCGTTCTCCATCCATCCATCGGTTTGTGAGTGAGAGTGAGAGTGAGAGAAGCCCTCATACTGACACAACAGAAACAATGCCACTTCCTTGTATGGTCAGTCTGAGCAGCAGGAATCTACACACAGCTTCTCATTTGACTGAAGTTAGTTGAGCCAGCATCAGTTTGCTTTAAGTCTTCAATAAAAGTTGCCTGCGAGAATCTAACAAGGACATAAGAAAGCAGTTTTTTTGCATCCTGTTTTTTTCTCCACAGGAAGCGGGGAAAACCCCTTCCTTTCCCTTTCTGTCTTTTTTTTTTTTTCCCGGGGAATAAATTCACGCCACCTGCTTCCTGTTAGCTCTTTGACCACTTGAAACACTTTCACTGGGATTTACAGTTGGGTTGAATTTACAGCAGCAGGAAGTGTTATTTTTAACTGAGCTTGTAAAGAGACACTGTGTGGTTCTGCAAGAATGTAAAGCTCAGTCATGTGTGGCGGTGGAATTAGGAGAATGAAGGAAGTGGATTCCACGTCTTCATGGCAGCCATCGATCGTCCAGTCACTCCTCGACATGCTGCTTCTCATCCATTAATGCGTCACTCACTCGTGGGTGTGTAGGTCCGTCTGACCTCTCTGAGATTTAATTTGCTGCACACATGCATGAGCCAGATGTCTCTGCCTTAGGACTCCTCAAGAGAGCTGGAAGGTAGGTGGGTCAGACGCGTTTACCGCTGCTGAACACGTTCACTTCCTTCAGTCGCTGCAATGGCTTCAGTCCTCAAATAAAAACATCTGCCACTAATTGGAGCCAGTAGATTTTGGATGGCACATGCGTGCCAGTCGTGACTGCGTCTGAGTCCAAGTTGTTTCAGTTCGGGAGACTTTTACTGGCCATTAAGCTGTCATGCTATACAGGCTTTTCAGTACACAACCCAGCTGGGCTGGTATGCAGACCCGACGTCACCTTTGGAAACCAACTCGATTTTTGAGCTTATTCCAGATTTCCTAAGCGTAGCAAAAGAAAATGCCAAAAACATTTGAAAGCTGAAGCAGTACTTGCCTTGTAGTTGGGCTTAAATAATCTTAAATGCAAAATTTGGTTTTTGAAAATCTTTTCCATTTGGGTCTGAACTGCTTTTAAAGATGGCCCAACGCTTAAAAAAAAAAAACAAACCCAACAGGCCGTTTTTTTAGCAATAAGTTCATGTTGAGCCATTTTAGAAACCTAGCGACCAAAGAGGAGCTCCAGCACGTTTGCTCTGTTGGTTTTACCGCTGTGTACAATGGCTGCTGGAAAAGACACACTTTTTGTTGTGGACTTGCCATCCAGAAACCACTTGCTGCATTCTTGTTTGTGCAGGAGGCTCCACTTTTGCTTTTCAAAGATGTGTGGTTGTAATTTTGCTTATCTGTCTGCAGCCTTTTTCACAGAGTATTAATGTCAAGTTGAGAAAACGTGGCCAGCAGCGGCTTATTAGGATTTAAAGTGACAAGAGGCCCTGAAACACCTCATTCTGGAAGGAGCTTAAAATGGTCAGAACTGAGCAGAGTAAAATATCAGCATCTAAGAAAATTGTTGACATGTTTTGTGATCCATCCTAACCTGTTCAAGGAAGCATAGTAGCGTCTTTAAGCTTCAGCGCCTCAGCATATGGAGACAGATGTGACCCCAGTCTGGCTGAAATGCTAGCTTGTGATTCTTGGTTCACCTTTCGCTCTCATGCAAACAGATTTCTGCTCTCAGCTCGATTTTTGAGTTGAACTAAGAGCAGAATTTCAGTTTAAGAAGTATCTAAATTCGGCTGTAACCCACTTTTTTTTTTCACAATTTATCACTACAGATTGAAAGAGCAGAAAGTTTAATTCTAGGGGTAGGAATCAAAACGACAATATTTTCGTTTATCACAATCATTTCTGTGATAATTCATCATCCAGTCAATTTTCTGTTGTGACCCCTGGAGCATGTTTTCCATGATTTTCATTCCTGGGTTTGTTCTCTATCCCACCCCTGTCATTTTTGTCCAACTGGAGCCATGATGTCACTCAAGTGTTTACAAATTACAGTTTGCTTGCAAAAAAAAAAAAAAAAAAAAAAAAAAAAGCACAACGTGAAAGCAAACCGCACCAAACGTTTTGCTTTTGATCTGGACCAAACAAGCGTACAAAAAGGACCTTCCTGGTTTGATTAAACCCCAAGTTTGACCAGTTTGAATCCTTATTTCTCATCCATTCAGGGTTTATTCACATAAAGACAATTTGGAGAGAAATTGGGGTAAAAAAAAAAACCTCTTTGTTTAGCCCAACTGATAGCTTTGAACCCTGTTTACACATTTACCAGTGCTGTAGAACAAAGCAGCTGAGCTTTAAATCAATAATTAGGCGACTCCTCAGCTTTGTCACTGATTACATTTGGCACACCCTTTGCAGACCCATTGTGCATTCTTCTGCTGTTTTGTTGTGACAGTCCTCTGATGTAGGTCCACAGATGAAACTAAGCTCTGACTCCAGTATCAACAAACCCCTCCTCTTCCTCTTCCTCCTCCTCCTCCTCCTCCTGTGGCTGCGACGCGGCGTAATCTCTGCCTATGACAAACGCAGCATTAAAACTGACCCATTTTTATCAAAAGCACGCAATTCAGACATGCAACTAAACTGCAGACGGCTGTAAGATTTGAAATCTATTAAAGATGGAATGGGACGGATTTTGTCAATTTTAAATGTATTTAATATAAACAGGCTGTTTTTTGTTTTTTCTAGTCTCTGGCTGTTTTTAAGTAGATTTTTGACAAAGATGTCAATTGGATAGGGGAAATGCTTTTGTTGTGACTCCTGTACTTATTCAGTTTTCAGTTTGTTTTTAGTGCCTACTGTGACTGAAATGATTGATGTTGTTGAAATAATTGTCCACTAAGTTAGTGATGAATTCATCTGTAACTGGAGACTCAATCAAGACAGTTTACTGTAAGGAAAAAAAGAGCAGTTATTGAACAAAAATTGTACAGAAAATGTATACATTTTGCTTTTAACTCAAGTGGCCAATTTTGTCACCAGGTTTAAATTCTGTTAACTTTTATTCTGCATTTCTAACATTGTATAAAATAAGCTTAAGCACTTAAAAGAAGAATCTGCACAATGTGTGATTCTTAATCCAAATAATTGATTAGTAAAATAATTTAGTTGCTGCCTAAATTAAAAAGGTGTTACCAAGGTGTAATCTGATGAGATGAAAGTTGATTGTTTTTCCCTTATGTAATTAAACAGTTTATTCCTGTGAAGGGACATTTGATGAATTGTTGCACCATATTGTCAGCTGGTTGGGTTCTTCTTGTGGCGATTGCATGAAATATGTGAGTTGGCCCAGAGTCTCTAGAGGATGATTTTACATCACAACCACTGCAGCCATTTGCTGCTGCAGCAGCAGAACAAGAATTTCTACTAAGAGTTTCTGTAGAAACTTTGAACTGAACCGTCCTGACGAGTTGGTCCAGGAACAAAGGGTCCGGTGTTACACTGGACTGCCGGCTTCTGAAATGCCCAAAATGGAACCGTAAATCTGTAACTTTTTTTATTTTTATTTTTTTTTTAAGTATATACAGCCTTGTTCAGTAAATTACAATATTACTGAAAATCTTGTTTATTTCAGAAACTTTATCGCAAACTGAAACACACAGATGGATGTTTGCAACTCTTTGTTTCTGATTAATTATGATCATTTTCTACTTGCAGCTAATGAAAATTACATTTAAAGTTACAATATTGCATCACACCAATAAAATGTACATTTAAAAACAAAAATGTGGGTTTAATGGAGCAAGTTTAATGCCTTCTTAAAGGGTACTTCTATTGAGTGACTGTAAATGAAACTACCTGACGATAAACACTTGTTGGCATTTAGAGAATTGTTGATTCAACTAAAACCACTTTCTCCGAACGATTCAGAAGATGATTGATAAAGATCCACATCGTTTCCTTGAAACCTGGATTGCAGCTGTTTACATAATGTTAGATTATTCAGGAAGCATCAGTATCTCTTCATACATTATTTTCCTCGTCAGCTGGAGGACATTTATTGTACAATGGTTTCTTTTCCTCTGTGTTTCTTTCTATCTGTAATTTTAAAGGTTAGCATGTAGCCACAGTTGCTTTAGAGTACAAATGGTTGACTAATTTGTTGAGGAAACAAAAGTGGGTTTTTTCCAAGGTCAAAATTAACTTTACTGGGGTTCTGCGCTTCTTGACAAAGACACGGGGCAGCTTCTGCTCATTTCTGCTGCTGCAACGCCCTCATATTGTCATTGGATGAATCTGTGTTCAATTTCTACGTCTGACATTTTTTCTTGGTAGCTAAGATGCTAAAGCTTAGACTGGTGAGAAAAATCAAGAGAATAAAGTTACGTAATGTGTGTTAAATGATTGACTCAACCTTCCTCAGCTTAACCAGGCTTTTTTTTTTTTATTAAAGAATAGATTCAAGACGCAAGAAATTACACAAACACATTGTAGCTATGACTAGGCTTTACTTGAACAAACTGTTATGAAATGTATTTTGTGATTCTGCTCACATAAATTCTTCCTCCGGTGCATTTTCCTTCCAGTCTTCCTCCTAGTCTTATCCCTGTTTTTTCTGAACAATCAGTTAAAGAAACAATAGGAAGATGTCTATTTAAATTCCAACAAATTGAAATGTAAGTCGCACTGCAGAAACAAAATCTTACCAAGTATTTTTGGTCTGGTTTCATGTGAAAATATCTTTTCTGTTCTTTCAAATGTACCAACTTACAAGTAACTTTTTAACAAGATGAAGGGGCTTGTTGTAAGTAAATAATCCCTTAATGTCGATTTTTAAAAAGTCCGACTTTCACTGATGGATTATTTCACTTATAATATGGGGAAATATCTTTTTAGAATTGAAATCTGCCCGGGGAGCTAGTATGCTACCATCAATACTAAGCAATTATGTACTTAAACTCTTATGTTGTGTTGAAAAGTTACTTGTAAGTTAGTTTTGACTTATTTCAAGATGTCTTTGCTACAAAGTAGACCAAAAATACTTGGTAATTTTTTTTGTTTGTTTGTTTGTTTTGCATTGTGGGCGATTATTTCACATTTCCCTGAAGTTTTGCCTCTTTGCTTTCAGCACACAATCCAGTTTTTTTTCCTCTTATAGTTTCCAGATGCCTCCAAATGTTTTTAGTGTTTTTTTTTTTTGTTGTTTTTTTAATGTATGTTTATTAGAAGTTGTTGTTCATTATCGTCTTACGATTGCATGTTGGAGCGTCACAGAGGGCAAGCAGCTTCAGTTATTTGCTGCCAACTTGTTCGGCTCACTTCCTGCTTTGTTTTTTCTCTCCCACTCTGAGAACTCTTGACTATGTTTGGTCTTTCCTTTAGATTTTTTTTTTTTTAGGCTGTTTTGTTGCACAAATTCCTTCCAAGCTCAGCAGTACTTTTATGGAGTATTGTTGTATTTTGGATAGCTTAAAGATTATTTCCTTTCCTCTCTCTGCAGGGCTCTAAAGTGTTACGGGAACTGGCCGGTGTGACGCTCCACACTGAACGTACCAACCTACGAAGGGGATGAAGCCGGATGGAGCTACTATGGAGACCCCAGAGCTCGGTGAAGCTGCCGCCGTAGCAGAGCGCTCATCTCAGGAAAACATAAACGAGGAAGCCCAAATTCAACCGGAAGCAGCAGCACCTGCAGAGACTCAAAAGGCCAATGGGAAGCCCTTAGCAGTGGATCCCAAAGTCAAACCAAAAGCAGCTGGAAGTAAAATCCAACCAACATCCTGTGCTGGCGCTGCTGGATCCAGCTCACGGCCGGGAACTGCTTCACACCGCACAGAGAGGGATATTAAATCTTCCTCTGCAGGGAGGAAAACAGCAGCAGCAGGAGGAATCGCAGCATCCAAACCCTCTGCTGCAGGAGCTGTGCCTAAAAGACCAGTTGGTGTGCCAGCAGTTTCATCCACAGCTAAAAACCAAACGAGAGCTCTTGACAGGAAGCCAGTCGGACCCATCAAGACTGCTGATGCAACAGTAACCAATGGTACCAAACAGAGAGTGGCGCTCAATGGCATTAGTAGGAAACCAGCAGCTGAGGCTGCTAATGGAGCTAGACCAAAAACCACAGGCAAGTCTTCTCAATAAAATCAAATCAAAGGTTTGTGATATGATCATTGCTTCATTGGCTTTTTTTTTTTTTGTGTGTGTAGCTGCTACTAACAGACCGGTTGCTTCAGCTGCTCCAAAAACAAACATATCAACCACAACGAAACCTGTCGCTCCGGCCCCGTCAAGAACAACAAGGTATGGGTCATATTTTCCACTAGGCAGATGCACAACGTCATATTGTTTTAAAGTCGAGGTCAACATGGTAAAAGTTGAATCGACTAGTGAATGTAACTTCTTAGAAACGCAGGAGAAATCGCTTCACAGCAACTTGGAGGCTTTATTTCCTCTTTTCAGCCGGACAGAAGTTTGTTATATTGTAAAAAAGAGAAAAAACATTTTTTCTGGACATTCCAGCAGCAGATGGCCTGGCCGTTGTCTTCCTGTGAAACTCTGCTTGATTCTAATCTCACTTCCAGCACAGTGAATGGGCTTTCTCCCATTGAATTGAATTTCAGCAAGGCCAGTTGGCGAACAGAAGAGGTTCTGCACAACTATCGATTCGCTGCGCTGTTTTAGAATCGTAGTTTTACCCACGGCAGAGGAGGAAGTGAACGAAGCTGTTGAGTCCATGTTGGACATGCTTCCAAATATTGAATCAACTTTAACAGCCAACTAGTTCGGCTCAATATTTCTCTCTTTGCAGAAAGACTGTTCTTTACAGCGCAGACCGTTTCTGATCAACTTTACAGCATCGATTTGGCCCATTAAATAGCCAAACGTTAGGAAATTGAGATTCTAATCTTGGACAGCTGCTGGATCTAGTCAAATTGACCACAGTTGAACAAACTAGAACTTTATAAACTAAACTTATCGTAAACGGATCACCTTTGATTCGCCCACCTGCTGCTCCAGGCGGCTCTCCCTCAAGGTGTAACCGGCTGCTCTGGTGATTCTGGGCAGCTGCTCAGACAGTAGAGAAGGATTGTCAGATCCCCAGAACGTTTCTTAAACTGTGTCCAGATTTGAGTTTTATAAAAATATAAAGTAATTTAGTTGTACTGCAAACTCTGACAAAGGCTGCCGAAACAAGGCATGGCCTGGTGTCTGGCTCTTTTTTTTTATCTGATCAGCGCTAAGCTTTTGACTTGCTGTCCCCATGTTTTTATAACGATACTGACGACAAACTCGCCTAGATTTTCATCTTCTTGAATAAATCAGTTTTGTTACGCGACTCGTCGGCGTGAAAGAAGCAAAAGAATCGACCAGTCTGTTCAACCCGTAGAGCTCAAACGCCTAAACGCTTCATTAACACTTATGTCTGGACAACAGGTTTTTAAGTCTTCCTTGGACATTTTGATTGTCCAGACTTTATGAATGCTTCGTCTTTATGCGATGGGGAAAAAAAGACCTGTGATGGACATCTGCTGGAGTCTTAATGAATCAGATTCTCTTCAGCTACATGAGTCACATCAGCAGGAATGACCTGAGACAGAGAGCCTTAACACAGCATGTGAAACCGAAGAACCAAAGCTTTGTCTCTGATAACCCCCCTGGTAGAACCAGATCTACCTCCCCGGGGCAGAGAGCTGTTAACTTGGATCATAAAGCCGCTCATGGTGGGCCAATACTCTTGGACTTCTTTTTGAATTCTGTTTTTTGTTTTTTTTAATCCATTTTACACAGGAAGTTGTTTTTAGAATCGACAGGAAAATTGAATATTTTTGTTTGCAGCACGTTTTCCTTAATTAATTTGGTTTGTTTTGTTGTCTAGTAGAAGTAATTTCTATTACATTAAAGCACCGGTTTTCCACAGAATGTAATGTTCTGTGTTGAAACTTGATTAAATCCTGCCGTCTTCCCAGCACAGGGTCACTTGATTCCCATTTTCCTTCAAGCCATTGTTTTCTTTTAAAAATGCTCATTATGTCCCCCTCAACAACAGGTTTTAGACCTGTAACATGGAAAGTAGATGACTGTGGCTGGGAACAGTAACTGTATTTGGACGACGGACGTTAAAGATCAAGATTATGAAATGTTTCAGCTGATTTTTTTTTTTTTTTTTTTTTTTTGAGGATGGTTTTTCTGGTTTTTGTATTTATGATTCTTGCTGCCAATCAATTTCCAGTTGGGATATGAATAAGATTGAACAGATCAGAACCATTTGGTCACTCAGACACCCTCGGTAATCCTTGCTATCGATGTCATGAGTTTCTTTCTTGAAACGGACAGAAATGTGAACTTATTGCTCCGGTTTCTGTTTCATCTCTTCTGCGATATGTAGACATGCATATGCAAGTGACGGGATGGCAGCAAGGCTCCGCGTCCCCCAGTCTCACTTTTAACTTGTGCTTAAAGTGCAAATTGTAAACTGCACACCAGTTTTTAAATTTTGTTAATGGGCCAAGTAAAACCGGAGTTATGCTAAAATAAGTAAACCGTATTTTTTCCGAATGTCAGAGAAATGTCAAAAACCGGCTTTTCCGGTTATGTGGAAGGGAATGAGCTTCCAAACGTAAAAACGAAACGCAACATTAGATTCCTTTGTTTTGGGATAATCTTCCCAAAGTTTTATGTGGATTTGACATAACACTTTGGGTTTTATGTCAAATCCACATGAATTAAGTGACAGAAACAAATTTTCTCACTGTGTCTTTGATTCATTTTGTCCAGCTGTAGACTGTTATTCTTTGTCCAATCAGTCAGGTATTGTGTAGCTGGTGCTTTTAAAAGTGCATCGAATTGTACTGTTTGCGAAATAACGTGATACATATTGTATCGTGATCAGAATATCGTATTGTGACATTATTGTATCGCTACACCCCTACATGCTGGTACAGTAAAGCAGAAGAACCCCCAGTTTATAAAACTGAAAAAAAAAAAAAAAAGAAATTTGAGAAGTAGGTTTTACCTGTTTTACTATCAATTTTTAAATCTTTTCTCTCAGTTTCAGTTTCTTTTTTGCAAACTTTATGGCTCCAGTTTAGTTTCTCATTTAACCTGCTATGCCAGATGATTCATATATAGTCAGTGGAGTTTGTTCCTGGAATCCTCTCCATTGAAAAGCACAAAGAACTTTAGAAAAGATAATATTTTAATCCAATCATGCATCAGTCAGCTGAATATTTTAGGGCTTTGTTTTTACTTTGCCCTGCATCAGTCATGCCTTAGATTGGGCTGATACGACAAACCAATCTACGCTCCAATCTGCCTTGCAGGGCAGAGCTGCTTTAACTGGGAAATTCATTTGAATGAGGACAAAAAGTAAAATCCTACTTCAGATTTAATAAGTGAAGAACCGGACGGATGGATCCTGATTTGTTCCTTCAATCTAATTTAAGACCCTGAACTCTAACAAGCATCACGTATTGGAATTACAGACGCTATGAAATGTATGTTGTGATAAATGTTTACACTGAAAGTTCAGCTTCAATATTTAGGGCTGAAACAATCGGTTATCGAAATCGTCAGCTAATTTAGTAATCGTTCATTGGAATACAAGTCAGAGCAGTTGGTCTACAAAAAATATGTACATTTAGTATTTAAGATGAAAAACATCTTTTGTAAATATTTTACCCAGAACTTCTCTAATCTCAGTTGTAGCTTCACCTGTTTCAAATTCTGCAAAATAAATAAATCTCCGATTATTCACCTTTTGCTATGAATTTATAATTTTATTTAAAAAATAATCTACATATTAGCCCTCACAGTATTATGTGAAGCAGAAAGGGTTAAGTTTGTCACATGTTGATTTTATAACATGATTTTATTTAATTTTTTTTATCCGCAGATGCATCTTTTGCTACAAATTACCAAATGTTCACTACAGGAATGCTGTCATTGCATTTCAGACATAAAGATATTTACTATTTAAAAGAGAAATGTATTTATTAGCAATTTTTTTATGAATTGAACTTTATCAATTTTTCATCAGAAATATGTCCTCTGTTCCCCACTTAACATAGCGCAAGCTAATGTAAGCTAAACTGGAGTAAATAAAAAAAGAAATGGATTATACAAATTGACACTAACAGAAAGTCTACACATGAAATAATAATGCTCTATAACCCAGATACATCTAGATAATTATAGCATTCCAGTAAATCCATGCAATTAAATTCATTTATTTGCATTTTTTTCAATGCATGCATAAAAAAGGTTAAGTATTAAGATGAGTGTCAATTTTTATATCCTATTAATCGTCAGAATAATCAATTATTACAATAATTAGTTGCAGCCCTAATCATTGGTTGTTTTTTTTAATAAACAGTGTAAATTCAACCAAACCACAGCAGTATATTTTGGATTTCTCATCCGTTTTGCATTTTCTCTGAAACTGTAGTTTCTCCCTGTGAGAAGTCCAGTGTGCTCTGTGACGGTTGCAGAGCGAAGCCTGAGTGCCTGCCTGCTGCCAGGCTGCAGAGCTTCCTCTGAACTCTCCACTGAGCCGCTTTAGGCTTTCGGTCTTTGTGGAGGAGATGACGGATCACCCACACAACCGTCAAGAATGTGTGCTGCTCTCAGGACAGAGTAAATCTGCTGGTTTTGGACGCTTTACAAGCAAAACAAGGCTCTGCGTTACACTTGAATATCTGGCGTGCGCTGAAGCATGGGAAAACGGTATGTTTGCAAAACAAAAAATATATTTGCTGCTTTTTAATTTATGAGGAGTTTAATAGTTTGGAAAACTAATTAACTGGTTTATTTCCTTCCAGTATGCAAAAAAAAAACCCATAGCAGTCACAGGCGAATGGTTTTTAGCTTTTAAAATACTCCTCCTGCGTTTAATAAGTGGCAGCCAAATTGATATGATTGCTTTGTTTTGTGAACAATAGAAGTGTAATGTGATCTCTTGTAAACACACTCAGCCTGACAAATCATACGATTTATTTCTGTCAACAGTGTTTGTCATTCAGGACCTGCTGTGTTTCATAGATGACTGTGTGAGGCTGATCATGTTCCTTTTAGTGGTGGTTTGTATTGATTTGAACCTTCTGCTGGCAGGAAATGTAATCTATACTAAAACACAAGCGCCAGTCAACACCCGCAGGGCGCGTGCGGACAGCCGGCGTTGGCGAGTGTTTCCTCGCTGCCATCAGTCCGATTAAGGCTTTGAATTATTTCTCCTCATGAAGCGATAACTTGATGCCGTTAGGTTCATGTTCACCAAAGATCAGGGTCCTTCCAGAAGTCAGGGGTTAGTTTTGTGGTGGCCATCTTGTTTCTATTTAGTAAAAGGAGATGATGGGATAAAAATTTTTAAAAAACCCTGGCAATTTATGACAGTCTAAACTATTTGATTTCTGATTGGTTAAATCTTAACACATTTTTTTTTTTGTCATTCTAGTTTAAAATTTTCTTTTACATTGTACCAGGATTCTTACTTGCAGACCTCTGCTTTCAACTGTCCAATAAGACTCAAGTAAATCTGTTTTTGTTTGTTTCCATCAATGGGGGAGATAAAAAATAATCAACACTCTTTCGCCACAATACAGTCGGCTTTGAATCAATCATGTGAAGAAAATTGGCAGATCAAAATATGTACAAATGGTTCATGTTGTCCCCATTTTACGTTTTTCTCCTTTTTAAACGTAATCGTTTTTACCAAATAATATTGCAGCCATTTATGTTCCAAAACACAAATAAAACCACTGTTGCCAAAAAACAGGGCGGCAGCATTGGTTGTGTTTTTGTGCAGTTCTTAGCACCGCTAAATAATCGCCGCTAACCCTGAAACACTAATCATAAACATTAGCTATGCTAAAGCTAAAGCATAGCATAGCTACCAAAGTAATTAGCAGAAGTGACTGTTGAAGCTAATTTGAATTCAAATTAAATCTGCCTTTGATAAACTAACCCTCCAGTATAAATTAATTTTAGTTTGTGCTCTATAATCCCCTTTGATATTGTATCTATTTCTATCTTAATAGCTGGGGGAGGGAAGAAACTTAAGTTTCCTCTTAAGTCGAGGAAATGGAACTGCTGCATTTTCACTCACTTCAAAATAAGAGCATGACTATAAATATCTAACTACTTGACAAATTCAACCCAGATGTCGACTTTTATTCAACTGAAAGTTTATAAAATGGCAAAGTAAATTAGCGCTTTAGAATTTATCCAGAAAAAAAATAGTATAGGGGAAGCCAAGTGTGCCAAACGTTTTGAAAGTTAGCTAAGGTGCTAAATGGAAAGATTAGCTCTGTTAGCAGATTAGCAGAAGTGTGAAGTAGCCTAGCTTAATTCAGTAAACACCTATTAATGTGGCACTTTCTGTTGAAAGTTTTGAAGGACTTTGAATATATTTCAGTGTAACCCAGAGTACAAAATGGACACACCAGCAGAGAAAGTTTGACTGACCATGACTAAATATCATCTTGAAATTGTCAATATAAAGTACAAGACAGACGATTTTCTCTTGTTTACCATGTTTTTGCCTTTATTTTGATCCCAAAACACCCAGTGGCCTTTACTCAACGTGTCGAGTCGGGAGCACCCAAACATTTTTACTTTAGGTAACGACTGCGGTATTTGGCAAAGTGCTCCTTACGGCTCTTTGAAAGCTGAGATCAGTTAAATAAGAAGACTGGACCAGACCAATTAAAACTTTTAAAAGTCCATTTTAATTTGTAAACAAATGGGAAGACAATGGAGAGATGATGGGATTGGAGTGTGTTCGTGTTTTTTAGTGCTACCTAAGCTGAGCTGCAGGATTCTGGACAGTTTGGAGTTGATGGAGAGAAGAGTGATCCAGACAAACATGCAGCTAAAGCACACAAATCACTTTTCTTTTTTAATTTACCCCAAGACCTTTGACGGGTATATATGGCTTCACTTTCACAAGAACACATTGAAACTGGTGCAAATGTTAAGTAGTACTCCTGCTACACAAAGCATAGTTTAAATTTTCAAAAACCTATAATGGCTTTGGTGCCTCTTGGTCTGACAGAGCAACTCGTACAGATAGTGTCTTAATTTTGAGTGATCTTCTTGCAATTGGTGGGCAAATTTACTAAAATCAGCATTATTTAGGTCTGGAAATGCACTAAACTGCCATCCTGGAGAGATTAAGTTCAGAGTAAATAAATTTTTGTTTGGGTAAAATTTGAGGAAGGCATCACTAATTACAGTGAGTAATGCCACCTTTTCCTTTTTATTGTGTTTATATTTATTTACATCCTCTTTATATCACAGTTTTGCCTCTCGGAAGAGAATCAAATGTGACGGCCATCAATGGTTCCACTTTCTTTAAAGCTCTTTCTTCCTTATTGAGTTTGTATTATTGTCTCTATATTTCCTCGGCTGCAGGCCGAGGTCAGCTCCGTGTCAGGCTGGCTTTGAGCGGTTTTGGCCAAACTAAAGTCCGGTTCTACGGTCTAATGGGAGCCAATTAGAAAATGCTGCCGCTCTGACTTTATGTCTGTACAGTGGTTGTCTGATCTTGGAGGAACAAATAGTCATTGTAATGGTTGATAGTAATGTGGGAGCGGCATCTCTTTGCAGGCATGCTGCCCCGCTAAAAGCCATCAAAGTCAGTGTTGTCCCAGATTATTCCTGCTGCAACTTCCACATCAGCAGACAAAGTCAAAGGAAACGTAATGCAGATTATTGTCGTTCATTTGATCATTCAATTTCTGAAGCAAAGTTGGTGCACTTGCTTGGAAAATGATGCCATGGATATTACTTGCAGGCTTCAAACTTCCTGCTGATAAATGGGAGAAGGTTTAAAGTTGGGTGAAGTTTTCTGGAAACCTTTTCTTTATCATCTTCTAATTCAAAAAGAGGGCAACCTACATTTGCTAGACAGTCAATCTCATCAGTATGAGACACAAATGTTCTTGATGATGAACTTTCAGTCTTGAATATAGGACTTTTTTTTTTTTTTTTTTTTTTTTTTTTTGAGTGGATTCATCAAAAAAGTCCTGACAATATTCAACATGTTTTTTTTTTTTTTTTTTAGCAACTTTCCCATGGAAAGTTGAACGTCCGCTTACAACTTTGAGCTATTTTCCAACTAACTAAATCTTCAAATAATAAATTCTAGACAATTGTTCTACCAAAAAACTTTTATTTGTACTTTTTTTTTATAAGATAGTTTGTTGCCTCCAGCACATCAAAAGTGAATAAATTTGGCTCTCCTGTTGAAATATTTATAGATTTAAAAAAACTGCCTTTTCAGGAAGTCAAATTACTTTTTTTGTTTATGGTAATAAGAAAAAACTGTTCAGAGTGAAACTCCAGAGGACAAAAATCTTAAAACCTTTTAGCCAAAAGGTAATAAAAACTGTAAATATAATTTTTATAGGTTACAGCATTTTCCTCCGCAGCGTGCCAGCTTTTGCAGAGGCTTAG
Source organism: Girardinus metallicus (assembly GCA_903067095.1). NCBI lineage: Eukaryota > Metazoa > Chordata > Actinopteri > Cyprinodontiformes > Poeciliidae > Girardinus > Girardinus metallicus. Next base: position 37,058 of record CAEGAE010094431.1, on the reverse strand, counting down.
TAATAAACCATTACTTTGCGTCAGGAGCGTTAAACCAGAAAAATGTCTGAAATATATAAGATTGTCTTTTGAGGACTGGAACTGGTAGCTGTCAATTTGCTTTCATTTACTTTAGAAACTCAATTATGTCAGACGAGGTAATAAAATGCAGTGAAAAGCATCGTTTCCATGCAGTTCTAAAGTTTAGAGTTTGATTTTTATTATTATTTTTCAGGCCTGGATAGATTTAAGGCCTGTCCTGTGGTATGGTTGGTTCTTGCAGCAAGAAGATGATGGGTTTGAAACCCAGCCCAGAATCGTTCTGTATTGAGTTTGCATAGATGGATTAAAAAAAAAAGAACAGCATGGAACACTGGCTTTGTTTTTTTCTTTTTCATAATGTTTTCCTCTGTTGCCCTTTTTTTCTAAATAGCAGAAGTCTAATGATGCTTAATAAATGTGGTTTTTACATTAAATATTAAATTAACCATTTTTCTTTTTCCTTTTTAATTGCCAAATCTCACATTGCATTTATCAGTGTATGTAGAAGCGTTCTGAACTTACTAGTTCAAAACTCAAACATACAGCAAATTTTCAACTCTTTGCTTGAACTCCAAATGAAGCACTTAGAAATGCTGTTATTAGTCAATTTTACAATTTAAAAATTGAGGTTCGAAAGGTCACACACTCTGCTGTAAAGAATCTGGGATACTTCATACCTGGTTTAACGCGTCCAAGATTTGTGGATTTTTTTTTAACACAGCTGATTCGTCCAGATGCCACAAAGGCAGCCTCGTGTTTAATTTATTTGTGAAATCTGTAGGATAAACGTGCAACTGCTTTAAATGTTGAAAACTAGAAGTGGACGTCTGGTAAAGAATATTGTAAGTAAAATGCATCAACCCACAGCCTCGGTTTCGCTTAATGTTTTCTACTCCACCTGCTTTCTTTTGATTTATTTTAGACAAAATGATACTTCAGATGTTATCCTTTCACCTGTTTTTCTTTTTTCAGTTCTCTTTATTCTTCTTCTCTCTGGAGTTTGCAGGTGGATATTTAAAAAAAAATGTTGCATTCCTTCTATAAAAATTGTTTTCCTTTCAGGCCTGCTGCAGGTCCCTCAACATCTCGAGCGACATCCACCTCTTCAAAGCCCGCTGCTGCAGCAACGACAAAGATTTCCACCACTGCAGCTTCAAGAGTTGCTTCTTCAAGAGCCGCTGCACCGCCATCTGCTGGCAGGAGTGCAGGAGCACAGCCGAGTAAAAATCCTCCTGCTAAGAAAGGTGAGAAGGTCATGTCAAGTGGAGCAGGTTTTTCTTTGCTTTAGTGATTTGCTTTTGATTTATGTGGTAAACGAGGAAAATACTGCAATAAGTCGGTAAATAAATTGGTAAAATAAGAAAAGCTTCAAATATTTACCACCATTTGTTTATTAAATGACTAGAGGGGAATGTGAATCATTCATAAAAAATGACTTTTTAAATAAACCATAAGTTTACTTGCAAATTTTTTTTCTGTCTAAAGTTAAATCAAACCAATCTTGTTTTTTGTTTTAGTTTAGTTAGAACTGGCAAAATTATTTCTATAATAATGGCATTTCGTAATGCCATTATTATGCTGCCACCACCGGTGACGTCTTTTAATGTCTTGAAATCAGAAGTTTACATACGTTGCACCAGTTTTTTTCTCCAGATGTAACAATGATCAATATGGCCAAACAGTTCCACCTTAATAAAGAAAATATTTTATCATCTTATGAATTTAAATTAATGCTTTCCAATTTAATAATATAAAAAAAACTGTACATATATTCATATACAGTGTTTGCTCATGTTTTTTCTGTAAATATAAAACTGTTTTCCCTGTTTTACACCAGATGTTAGTCGACCACCTTCTGCTGCAGCTGCCAAGAAACCCCTTACAACAACACCAACAGCATCACCTGTGGCCAAAAAGAAGGAAACATCAAAAGCTACAACTACAGTGAAACCAAACTCTGCGCCAACGGCAACCAAGGCAGCCGATCCTAAAGCATCGCAAGGCAAAGTTCAATCCGTGGCAAAACCGACCCAAACGAAGAAACCTGCAGCCACGGCTCGCTTCCCTCCGTCGACCAGACCGCCGTTTGGCCGAACTCCACCCTCTTCTCCAGCAGGCAGACCTTTGACCCCCGCAGCAAAACGCGGAACCAACAAACCGACTCAGACCGTCTCGCCTTTCACACGGAAAGCTGCAAAAATTGCCTTGCCTGTTGCCGAACCGCAGATTGCAGCTCCTTCAGGGACAGCAGCTGAATCCGTTCAAGTAGCAGACGCCGTATCCGAGGTTACGGCAGCGGCTGTAGTTTCTGCTGTCGAGGAGGTCCAAACCCAGCATGAAAGAGCTGCAGAACCAGAGGAGGTGGCCCAACCCATCAACGCCACGTCGCCACCATCTCCTCCTTTCCGGGAACAATCTGAGGACTGTGCTGCGCCGCTTCCTGAGCCAGAGCAGCTCTCTTCCCCCGCCAAGCCTTCATCACCAACCGTGGCCTCTTCTTCTGCTCACCTCCCTCAGGAAGCGGATCAAACCGCCTCTACACCTGCGATCAACCCAACAGAACCAAGCACCGCTGCACAGATGGCGGCTGATGTTAATAATCTAAATGAAGAGGAAGATGAGGAGGAGCGCGAGGGAAGCCAGTTGGTGTCCGTGTCGGAAATGAGCGGAACCACACAGCCGACCGAAGAGTCCCGTCCCGGGTCAGCCGGGCCGGTCGGCAGGGCCGCCTGGAGAGGCGCCTTGCTCTCCGAATTGGACTCCGAGGATGTGAGCGGGAGCCAGCAGGGGGCGTCGGAGCTGAGCGCGCCCGGCGTCCTGGAGGGCACGGAGAGCACGGACGACCTCGGGGATGGCAGTCTCAAAGGAGCCATCGACATGGAGTTGGCCTCAGCGGGTTCCCCCGACTTCGAGAAGGTTCCCGACATTCCCGCCAACGAATTCGAAGACGAAGATGAAGACGACAGCGACCGGGTGTGCGACATGGAAGTGGGCTCGGAGCGGACCGACGAGCCGCGCAGACAAAGGCATGACAACGACGTGGACGAAGATGAGGACGATGATGACGTGGAAATGGCGAGCGAAGGCGTGACGGAGAGCGGACTGGAAAGCTACGGAAACGCGGATGAGGACGACTTTGCGGAGGATAACTTGGATAACTTGAACCGGGTCCTGCAGCCGCTGCCGCCACCGCCGGTGCTGCCCTCCGCCCCAGCGGCCCAGTGGGACCAACCCAACCCGTTCGCTTCTCCGTGGGAAGAACCAACACAATCACACATTCCAGAAGAAGCTAAAGCCTCTGCGAACTGCGAGGCTTTAGCTCAGTCCGCAGCGCAGACCTGGCTGGACGTCGGATCTGCACCTTCTGCTCTTGAACGACAAGATGTCTGCCGTCATTCATCGGCGCCAAACGAACCTCAGAACGTGGAACCGGCGGGTCCAGCCCCGGAAGCGGCCCTACCTGGAGACCAGGGCGACCAGAACCAGGAATGGAAGCTCCCAGCTCAGGTTTTTGAAGCTTCGGCGCATCCCTCACAGCCGGACGGAGACTGCCAGGACGCTCAGGCGGAGAGAGGAGAGCAGGAGGAGGTAGGGATGTTGTTGTTGATTAATGGTTTCAGATTAAAACGAGTTAAAAATCGATTGACTAATAAAGTCCGTCTAGACATTCGTTCAGGGTTGTAGTTTGGCCTCAGAAGGCATCGCTGTTGATCGTTAAGCGGAGCCAGCTGATGGCGAATTAAAGATGGCGGGGACGGAGAAACGGTCAAACGATCAAGACAAACCGCTTTGGGATATAAAATGCACTTTATGCGGTTTTGTTTTGAAATATAAAGACTTAACAAGCTCATTAAGTTATTACCTTAATATCGCTCATTCAGCCTAGCTTTATGGTGGAGCAGCAGCAACTTATAATTTAAAAATGACTAATATGATGACAAAAATGGAGCTGACGTAATGCAAAAAAAAGGAACATTATGGGGAAAAAATGCCAATTGGCAAAGCTGATGTTCCAGGGCAGTCACAAGTTTTAACATTCTGTTATTTCAAACGCTTAAAAAAAAAATAAGAATAAAAAAAATACATAAAAATATTAGGGCCACTGTAGAAAAAAAAAAAAGTTGATTTCCACCAAAAAGCTAGGAAATTTCAGCTCCAAAAATTTAAAATGTGAAAAAAAAAACAACTCAAAAATGTTCTAGGAGAAAAATGAAATTTTCTGAGCTCATAAAGTAAAAAAATAAATAAATATTTGGACATTTTCTGAGTTTTTTTTCTCGCAAATTGACTTTTGGAGCTCAGAAGTGTCCATGGTTTTTCTAGAAATTATATTTATTTATTTTAAAATTCTCAACCATTTATATTTATTTTTAAATGTACCCTTAATTCTTTAGGAGTATCCACAGACTGTACTTCTCTATGAATATCTGTTCATGGGAAATTGTTTCATGTTTTTATTTTTCCATTCAGTAGGCTGAGAGATGCCTGTTTTGTTACATTTTATAAATATGTCTACGTTTAATGTGAGAACCACAATGAACCAGTCTGTGTTTTATACACCTGACACAAAGTGATGTAAAATCTAGAGGGGCGCCGATTTATCGGTGACGATTTCCTTAATTTTGGGAGACTGGTGATCGGCCGATGCCTGCAGGTGAAGCTAATCTTATATATTGATCTTATCGATGTCAGCAAAGCAAAGGCCTGAAAATCATCCACTGTCCTCTTCTGCTCTCCTGTGGGAGAGGTTTGACTAAGAGACCGGCCCACCAGGTCATGGATCTCTGTACGTTTGCAGTTAACAATTGTGACCCCACTGTTCCCAACTCAGCGACTTTCTTGCTATATGTAGTGACGTTTCAGACAAAAATAGTGGCACCGGCCAAAATGGGAGTCAGCAGGCCAAGCTTTTTAAAGATAAGCCAAAAAACTGCAATTGATGTGCCTGAAGTTAAGACTTAATTTTAACCGTTGATGTTATGGAAAGACAGTAAACTTTCTCTGTACAAAAGAAGACTCTTTAATAAAACGTATCAATTAAGCGAAGTCAAGATTCTTGAAGTAATCAATAACTTGCATCCCTAGGAGGAGGAAGAGGCTGAACCTGAAACCCTGCCTGCTGATGAAGTTCTTGGCGGCCCCTCGACAGCGCCGACGTCCAACCCCTCCTCTTCCTCTGTAACGGAAGACGAGGCGAGCGACACGGAGGGCGAGGCTCAGCTGGACGAATCGCTGAAGTGCCCGCCAGTCTCCAACCTGATTTTTGACATGCAGCCTCCGCTGCCCCAGCGCTGCCTGTCCACCGTGGAAGAGGGAGAGGAGGTGGAAAGCGTCGCCGCCGACGAAGCCACTCCACCTTCAGCGGCTTCACTGACGTCCTACAACTTCGACTCTGTAATGACGGCTTCCAACTCCAATTCCAACGCCCAGTCCACCGGCGAGAGCTGCATCAAGAGCCCCGGCATCTTCTCCCTGGAGGAGCTTTCGGAGGAGGCCAAGGAGCCGTGCCTCAACCCGGAGCCTGACGCGCAGCACCGCGCCGCCGAGTACATCGAGTGTGGGAAGCAGCAGGAAGCGGAGGCGGCCGAGCGCATCGAGACAGAACTGCCTGGATCCGAAGACGCCACTGCGAAGCCAGAGGAAATCGCAGAAGACATCCAACCCCCGTACTATTCGACTATCTGTGAAAAGACTGAGGACTCTTTTGCAGGTAACGTATAGTAGCAGAGCTCGCTAACTCACCTTTGACCCCTCAGCTTCCTCTCTTCACCGTAGTGATAGTTCCTGTCTGTATAAACCTCTGGGGGTGGATGTATTCAAACCTGAATCGATGAAAATCAGAGAGCAAAAAAAAAAAAAAAGGAAAGTTGGCACTTCCTCTGTCGTATTTAAATTGGGAGCATTTGGCTTAAGTAACTCCTGTATGTGCAATAGCTTGGTGCGTCTACCTTTAATCGACGTGCGCTGGGTTTCTGGTGTCTGTTTTATCCGATGCAGAATTATGTGGCATGGATGTGACTCATCTGTTTACGGTGAAAACATATCAAAGCAACTGTGGAATGAATTGTTTAACACGTTTCCATGCACATTTATCATTGTACGTTTTTTAATAAGCAGAACCAATAAGACTGCTGTTTTGAAGCTGCTCTTACTATATACAGGTACTTTTCTTTAACCAAGTCTTTTTGCACTTATGATTGTAACAACTTCTGCCCTCCTTTTCCTTTGGAATAATGAACATTAAAGCTTTAAATAAAGATTAGATTTTTTTACCATCATGTATTCTTACTGTACCGTTATTGAAACGAGAAGACTGCGCTGCAGGAATTTGTTCGTGTGGGATCATCGAGGTTTGTTAACAAAGTGAAAATGCAACAAAATCAAAAAAGTATTTCGGAACCAAATCTTTAAAATAATCACATGCTTTTATTTAGTTTGGTTTACATGGTCCTAAATCTTTAACCTAAAAGTACCTGCAGGACAAAATGAAATATTAAAAAGAGAAAACGAGACATTTTTAAATACAGATGTCACATTTCTTTTGTAATGTGAATCCAAAACTGAAAAAAAGAGGTTTCGCTCATTTGCCTTATTCAAAGCAAGACCCACAGGTTTCAAATTCTGCAGCCAATTTGGTTTTAATAGACAAACTGTCCTGTACCTAAAGATGATTGTAAGAACATTTAAAGTTTATAATTATACATAAAGTCTATCTGCATCAGCCTTCTGTGCTGGCAGGCCAGGTGTGCGTTTTCTTTAAATTGCAATTGGGCCCACATAAATCAGTTCAGGAGCCACAAATGGCCCCCTGGCCACACTTTGGACACCCTTGAATTAAAGCATAAAAGCAACAATTATTCCTGCTACTTATTTTCCTTACTTCAGCCTTTAAAACATCCTTACCCTTTAATAAGTGGTTATTTTCTATGCCATTGTTCACCAAAAACCACATATGTTGGTCTTGCATGGGAAAAATGCAGTGGTATTATATCAGCCAGCTGACCAGCAGTGTGTAGTCCCATTTACACTTAAGCCTTTTTATACAATATTAGAAACACATTAAAATATTCAAATGAACAACTCAATTCATTTAAATAAGAATGTAAACTTTATTTCCTAAAATTCCTTCAGTGTTTGATCATTTTTTGATGCTTCTAACGTGTGAAAAGCTCATTTTTTCTTTAACTTAGTACAGTGAAGTAAAAGGTTTTTTTTTTTTTTTTTTTTTTTTTTTTTTTTTTTTTTTTTTTTTTTTTACACAATCTAAACTGACCAAGTTAAGTTAAATATTTGGTTTGGCATTTTCTACATGAAAATCCCCCAAAGTCAAAACTCCTCACCTGTTGACGCCTGAACGGTTTTCCTTGTAAAATCCTGAAAAGGCATTTCTGCAATAAATAAACTGAAATATCCTCTGCTGAATAAAACGTCTTGAACAAACGCTGCTGCACGTCGGCTTGTATTCATGTTCATTTCCACAAGTTGTGACTCTCCTTGCAAAACCTTGAAAATCAAAACCGTCGACCACAACAAAGACGCCAACGATCTGTGAAGTCGACCAGAAGAACGCAGCTGACCGTTCGCTCCACCGGACCGGGTTGCCTCAGGATCTGCCCGGCTGCGTTACAGAACTCAAGGACTGTAATTTCCCTCCCTTCGGGTCTGTTGCTGTTATGCCTCCTTGTTGTTTTGTTTTGGGGTTTTTTTTTGTGTGCTGCACTGAGCTTCTGCATGTCACCGCTGCACAATGAGTTGCACCTCATGTTTATGGGACGATGCGTTCAGGGTCAGCCAAATAGCTCGGCTCTGGGGCTTTTTGAAATGAAATCCAGCTGTGAATGTTTCCCAGCTAAAGCCAAGCTGTTTGTGCTTCCCTGTATGTCTGTAAATGCATGGGGGAGCTTTTGCATGTATCGAAGGTGGACTAACTGAACTTTATACAACGGGTGATTTGACGCTGAGCTCGTTGAGAGCGTCTCTGGGTGTCCATGTCTCACCGGGCTGATTGCATATACAGGAGGTTTGGCTTCTTTTTTTTTTATCTTTTTTTTGCACTAAAGTCTTTCTTTTCTGGGTCTCATTTCTGAGAAAAGAAATTAGGTTTGCACTTTTTCTCTCTGCACAAATTTCCCAACACTTGACCACCCCCAATCACCTCACTGTGGCTCTCTGTATAAATAATGAGCTTGTTCTGTCACTGCTGCACAAAAATACCGTTTTCTGTTTATACAAGTAAAAAAAAAAAAAAAAACTGCTGGTTGTTTTGGGGCTTGTAGGCCAGTGTTTCCCAGCCCTGGTCCTCGAGGCTCACTGTTCTAGGTGTTGCCTTGCTTTAGCACAGGTGACTTCAACTGACAAGTGTTTGCTGAACTGCAATCGGCTGAATCAGGCGTATGGAAGCAGAGAAATATCTAAACCCTGCAGGGCAGTGAGCCTCGAGGGACCAGGGTTGGGGAAACGGAAAAACTCTTTAGCTTGGCTTCACAATCCTTTCACTATTCCTCTAGTGTGAGGACCGCCCTTCTTTATTTCACACACTGCAAAAACACAAAATATTACCAAGTATTTTTGTCTAGTTTCATCTGCAAATATATTAGTACGTCTAAAGCACAGGTGTCAAACTCCAGCCCTGCAACCTTTAGACGTGCCTCTGCTGCACCACACCTGAGTAGAAAAATTAGGTAATTAGCAGGACTCTGGAGAGCTGATCTACACGGTAATTAAGCCATTTCATTCCAGTGTTTTGTACCTGTGGCACATCTAAAAACTGCAGAATAGTGGCCCTTGAGGACTGGAGTTTGACACCCCTGATCTAAAGTAAAAAATAAGTAACTTTCCAGCAAGATAGATAAGCTTGTTTTCTATAAAAAATATAACGTAGGTAAAAAAAAGTACTGGCAGATTTTTTTTTTTTAAGTGGAAAAAAAATTACTAGTGGATTTAATACTTTTTTGTCTATATTAAAGAATTGTCAACTTAAACATATGTATCTTGCTGAAGCCCAAGTTATTTTTTGTCTTAAGTGTAGTAATATATTTGCACTGGAAACTAGACAAGAATTCTTCTTTCCGTTTTGTTTTTGCAGTGCGTCTTTCTGCTGCTCCTCGGCACACAGCTGTGCTCCGTCTCTATGCTGCTCGACAGATGTTTCTCTACGAATAACGACAACTTATCTCAGCAATTTAGTTCAAAAAGTGAAACTCATTATGTCTACCACAGAGGATGACTCTGCCACCACCATGTCTCACAGTGGCGGTGCACTGCAAAAACACAATCTTCTACCAACTATTTTTGTTTAGTTTCTAGCGCACTTGAAATAAGACAAAAATAACTTAAAAGCAACTCGCAGCAAAACATACGAGCTTCTTTTGAGACTGTAAAAGTCCCTGTTCATCTAGCAGATTTTCACTTAAACCGGAAAAATATGAGTGAAAAAATCTGAAATGTTACGTGTGTTTTGCGTTATTTCAGTTGTACAAATATACTTGAGTTTTTGCAATGTAAAGAACTATGTGCAAACTGCAACAGCACAATCCTACTAAGTATTCGTCTTGTTTCCAGTGTAAATATCTTGGTACTCTTGAAATGAGGCAAAACTAACTTACAAGTAATTTGTTAGTTTTACGTAAATAATTCTTTAATATTGATGGAAAAAGTACTTTTTCCGTTGGAAGATTATTTCACTTATAACATTTAAAAAAATGTGAGTGAAATAAAAGAATTATTCACTTAAAATAAGCTCTTACATCTTATTTCGAACTTATTTTTGTCTTAATTCAAGTGTACTAACATATTTGCACTAGAATCTAGACATAAATACTTGGTAAGGTTTTGCGTTTTCAGTGTTTATGGCTCATCTTCCCTGCACTGCAAAAATACCAAATTTTACCAAGTGTTTTGTCTAGTTTGCTGCAAACGTTTTAGTACGCTTGGTTTAGAATAAAAATGACTTCAAGGTAAGTTTTCAGCAATATCTTAGAGCTTGTTTTGATCTTGAATGTCTATTTTAAAAATGACTAGTTCCACTGAAAGATTATTTAACTTATAAGAAGATATTTTTCTTATTTCAATTTAAATAATCTGATGGTGGAACTAGTATCTTTAAAAACTGTTTTCAATAATAAAGCTCTTATATCTTTCTGAAAAACCTTAACGTTTTTATCTTTAAGTTTACTGAAATAATTGTAATATCAACTAGACTAAAAATTAAGATTTTTATTTTGGTTTTTGCAGTGTATTGTCAGACTTTTCTGAGATGGCGAATTTGAGAACTGACAATCATTTGGTTCCCTGTTATGAAACAGTTTGACTTTTTGAATTGGATTACTGATGAAAACACATTTTTCAGTCATTATGCTCCGACTCTGAGGCGTTTTCTGCTTCCTGTCACTAACAGGCTTCGCGGCGATCCCACACCCTCACCGCCGCGATCACTCGTCCTACCCCAGAACTTTCTGTGACCTCGTCAAACCCGTCATCAGCGCCGCCGCTTCGCCCAAGCTGACCTGCACCGACCTGCCGCCCCGGAGCCTGGGGCAGCAGGCGCTGAGCCCGCAGCTCCGCAGGCTGGAGCAGCACCAGAGGCAGCTGCTGGAGCTGCAGCAGCGCCGGGCGCAGCAGAGCCGGCCGCTGGAGGAGGCCGAGCAGGAGAGGAAGAGGAGGGTGGAGGAGGAGCAGAGGAAGAAGAAAGACGAGGCAGAAGAAGAAATAAAGAGGAATAAGGCGGATGAGGAGAGAAGGAAGAAGGAGGGAGAGGAGCTGCAGCAGAGGAGAGATCTGGAACTGCAGCTGCAGCAGCAACAGCAGGAGCTGCAGCAGAGGCAGCAGATAATGCAGTGGCAGCAAGAGCTGCAGCAGTCCAGCAAATGCCAGACTGCACTGCTGTCCCCTTCGTCTGGACTGTGCACCATCTATGAAGCTTTGGAGAGCAGCGAAGACGAAGAAACGCCGGAGCAGAACCCGGATCCAGACCCGACCCAACCTGGACCGGATCCACACGAACAGATGTGTCCCAGCTGCGACCCTGACCGACCATCTCCGGAGCGACCGCCGCCCCTCGACCTGGACTGGGGGAAGAAGGTGGACATCGTCCAGCAGCTGATCAACCAGACGCTGCTGCTCAACGGGGACGGGTGCTCCTCCCTGCTGCTGCTGCCTGGAGGGGCGGGGGGCACCCTGAGCCCCCTGGAGAGCAGCCTCTGGCCCAGCCTGCTGCCCCCGCTCACCCCTCCGTCCGCCACCGTCACCTCCGTCAGCAGCTTCTCCCCTGAGGCCACCGGCAGCTCGCCGCAGGGCGAGTGGACGGTGGTGGAGCTGGAGACGCATCACTGAGGCTGCAGTGTGTAACTTTTAGAAAGAATGTTTACATATTTCTTAAACGTATTCAGACGTCATGATGGTGTAATATGAGACGGATAATCTGTGAAAATAACAACTAATCAGAGCCAGGAGGAGGGTCTTAGCGCTGTCAATCATCCTCGTATATTCGTTCCTCAATGAGAAACAACTTCCCCTTACAGGAGAACGTTTATCTGCCGTCATCAGTGGCCATGCTAACTAGCCTGAGCATTCATGACAGGCTATGCTAGCTGTAGCGTAGCAGAGGGCAACAGGGGAAGAAGACTAGCTAAGACTAGTTAGCATGGCCACCGATGTAGGTAGATTGTTTTTTGTTTTTTCTGGAGCATTAAATTGTTTCTCACCTTAGGTCATTCAGCGGCGTTCACAAATTGATTTTAGATGCTAATACCTGTGTAGCTCTGATTTGTTTCTAGCACTGGGAGAAGGAAAAGCAGTTTTTTATTCTGTCTTTTTTGTTGTTGTCTGTCTCGTATTACACCATCACGACATAGTGAACGTTTTAACAAATATGTAAAACAAAAACATTTTCTTTCTTTTTTTAAAATCAGAGGTACTTACTGCAGCTTTAAAGGGTAGTTGTGGCGTACACACACTGCAAAAAAACAAAATCTTACCCGGTATTTATGTCTAGTTCAGGCGTCTGCAACTTTGGACCTTCAGCGATGGCTCTTAATAAATCTCTTCAATTAATAAAGAATCAACTAATGATTTAAAATATAAAATTAATAAGAAATGTTCGTTTAAACCAGTGGTACTTAACCTTTGTTGAGATACCGAACCCACCAGTTTCATACGCACATTCACTGAACCCTTCTGTAGTGATAAATAAAATATATATTTTTTTTTTTTCCCAAATTCAAGACAAAGGTATACTTTTTTTTGTTTTGTTTTTTTTTTTTACTGGTGCACATAATGAGCTGTGCATGAACATCACTTTGCTCGAAGAACAAAACCAACACAGTGCTGCCAGTTGTACAGCAGCGTTGTGTTCTTGTATTCCCCATCTCCATGCAGCTTCAAGAAATGTTCCTTTAGTTTCGCCGGTGCGAGACTAGAGTTGCTCAACTTGGCATTGCATATCATGCAGATAAGGACGCTGACTCCCATCCCGTTCCATGATACACGTGAATCCATGTTGTACATATTCGTCCGACCACTTTCTTATTTTTTTTTTTTTTTTGCTCGACATATTTAGTGTGGATTAAAATATTAAGAAAGAAACCACACGACGTACAACTACGACAGCCGTTGACTACTGCGCGCACTAAATTCCCCGACGCACCAATTGGCCAAGCAATGCAACGTGATCCTCTGCAGTAAGCGGGGCGTGAAATCACGACTTGACACCAGGGTGTCTTTACCTCGGAGGCTCCGCCGAACCCCTGAGACCGACTCAGGGTTCGACAGAACCACTGGTTTAAACAGTTGTTTTCATGTAGTAAATTCATTTTCCACAACGTAATGACACCAAAAATACCAGTGATTGTTTCAGATCCATTATGTCTTTAAGTTGGAAATCATGTTTTTTTTTTTCATTTTCCATAAATTTAACAATCCCAAAGAAGAAATGCATCAATCTTCCTTTCTTTCTTTTTATTTTAAAACCTAAAAACAAATATAAAATGAAGTTTCTTTTTAATTACAAATTTCATGAAGTGGATATTTATTAAAGTTTTAAGTTTCTTTTTTTTTTTTCTTTTTTAAGATCATGCAATATTTGCGGCTCTTATTTAGCTGAACTAAAGGTAAATTTGGCTCTTACGGTTGTAAATGTTGCAGATTCCTGAACTAATTTATGGGGCAAATGCAGTTTGACACGTCAAATAAGACAAAAATAACAAGTAACTTTTTAGCAATCTATAGTCAATAATTCTTGAATATTTATAAAAAGTACAAATTTTTCACTTGTAGCAAGACTTATTTCTCACATCTTAGGTTGGATAATCTGCCAGGAATTGATTAAATCTTCAAGAATTACTGACTTAAAACTACTTGAAAGTTATATTTGTCTTATTACAAGTTTAATGAGATATTTGTACTAGACACGAGACAAAACGGATTCAGATTTTGTGTTTTTGCAGTGAGTAACAAGTGTTTGTTTTCTCACTGTTTGGATGGTGAAAAATGCTGCATACATTTACAAAAACTGGAGACCAGACTTTCCCTGAGAGGAAATCTGACTCTTATTCAGCAAAAAATTACCCAAGAGTAAAAAAAATGTGTAAACATTTTTCTACTTAGCCTTTACAAGTTAATTATGGTGACACAAAAAAAAAATCTGTCCCTTTTTTAACCACCTTCTGCCTGTTGAGAGCTTCCAATCCAAACATTTGTGTAGATTTATAAAGGCACTTAAACCGTCATAAACATAACAACACCTGTCAAACAGCAGCGGCGCGTTCAGCTGCTGTGAGCTAATCCTGGATTAGGCCCACTGTGGATGGGATTGGGGGTTTCTTACCCCCAATAAAGGCTCTTACACTGCAAAAACACAAAATATTACCAAGTACTCTGGTCTGGTTTCTAGTGCAAATTTCTTAGTAAACTTGGAATAAGACAAAACTAACTCGCAAGTAACTTATCAGCAAAAATATGGGAGTTTGTTTTAAGTCAATGATTCCTTAATATTGATGAAAAAGTATTAGTTCCATTGGCAAATTATTTCACTTATACTGAGACATTTTCCCATGTTACAAGTGGAGCTAGAACTTTTTCCATCAATATTAAAGGAATTATTTATTTAAAACGAGCTCCTATATCTTGCTGAATAGTAACTTGATAGTTTTGTTTCACGTGTGCTGAGAGATTTGCATTAGAAACTAGACCAAAAATATTTGGTAAGATTTTGTGTTTTTGCAGAGATTCATCTCTGGAAAAAGAGGCATAATTGTTGGCAGATTTCACAATATAGAAGTCTATTAAGTTTGGGTTCATTTTTTGAATTGAAAGCCTCATATTTGTTGTGAACAGACTGAAACTCGGCTCTGAAAGCTCCACGAACTGCCTCTGCTTCTAGTGTCCAACTCGTCGGGCTTCACGTTTCCCCACAGAAACCTGAGCGCACACGAACGCGTCATGGCGCCACTCGCTCGTCTTCACACTGGATGCCTCGAGTCGTGAGGTCACAATAGCGAGGTGTTGCTCGCCAACACTGGATACGACCGAACCGAGCTGACCGGTTCGGTTCCTCGTCAAAAGAAAGGCGAGACTGTTTGAATCCTCACTGGTCTTCTAGCGGATTGCACTTAAACTCTTGAAGTTATATAAATATATATCAGACCAGGTCAGGCAGGTGTAAGGGACTTCCTGTTGATCACAACTGACCGGTGTAGTTTATTTTTTAGATTAAAGAAAACAAACATGATGTTTGATCTCAATCTGCATATTAGCTTTCTGATGAAACACTGGAGCACGGCTCTGACAAGGCCTTAATTCTTCTGCTTTCAAACATGTTACTGTTTAAATGCAATTCAAAGTTAATTGTGGAAAGGTTTTATTTTTCATTGTGCTGCTCTGGTTTGAAAGAGAAAACACTCTGGTGGATCAGACGTCCTTAGCTTGACCTTTCAGAGCAAAAGTCGGTGCACTGCAAAAACACAAAATCTTACCAAAGTGTTTTTGTCTAGTTTCTTGTGAAGGGGTGTCAAAAGTGCGGTCCAGGGGCCGTTTGCGGCCCTTTGAGTAGTTAGGAGTGGTCCTGGGTGAAGCCCATCAGTGGTTTAAATGGCACTTCAGCAAAAGGAGCTGACAAAGAGGGAGATGAGATTTTTAATGATAAAATTACATCTTACGTAGAATCAAATGTTTTTCTCTTATTAGCCATGTTGTTTTTTGTTGCTTCCATTTTAATGCTCATGGTAAGTAGGGTCACAAATCTCCCAATGACTTTTTACTCAAAAATAGATTTAATTTCATCAAATAATTAAAATAAACTAAATCCAGTTAAGTATTATCAAAGACCGGTCTCATTTTTGTTGCTGGGAAAAAACTAAAACATGACGTCTCGACCAATAATTTATCTTAACCGTCCAACTCTGAGACCCTTTTAATGACTTTTTATATATAAAATATTACATGTTAATCTTTCAGAGCAGGTAAAAAGGAAAAAAATTCACAATAAAATTATTTTCCGGTTTTAACTGAGAAAAATATACAAATTGTGGCCCCCGAGTATTTTCAACTTGGCGATTTTAGCACACGGTGCAAATTAACATACAAGTAACTTTTCAGCAAGATATAGGAGATTGCTTTAAGTAAATAATTCCTTAATATTAATTTTACGAAAGTACTAATTCCACAGGCAGATTACTTCACTTATAATAAGATATTTTTCCCATGTTATAAGTGAAATCATCTAACAATGGAGCTGGTGCTTTTTCATCAACATTAAGGAATTATTGCCTTGCAACAACCTGTATCTTGGTTAAATGTTGTTAACTTGTAAGTCAGTTTGGCTTTATATTAAAAGTACACTAAGATATTTGCACAAGAAAGCAGACAAGAATCCTTAGTACTGTCAGAATATTTTGTGTTTTTGCAGTGATTGGATCTCTTCGAGAAACAAAGCACAAACAAACGGCTCATCGTCGCTGTTTAAAAGCTCGATGCACTCCTCGTGTTCAAGAGTTTTCCAGATTCCTGTTTTGTTTTGTTTTGTTGTCGTTTTTTCTTCCTTTTTTACAGCTTTTGCTGTGAGGATGAGCCGAAACGTTCCAAGTCTTCTGATTGTTGTTAAAACTGTGAAAAGCTGCAGAGTGCATGGCCTGTGCAGCTGCTTATCTCTTCATGTCGGACTGTCCTGTTGCGCGTCCGTCCGTCTGTGCTCATGTTAAACCGGGAACTTTTTAATTGGTCGATCCGTCTAGAAGTGCACTGATTTGACTTTAACTGGACAAAAGCCATTTCCAGCTTTCTTTCTTTCCCCCCCTCTGGGGATAATGTCACTAAAATGCTGAAGGATCTTTGATAGAAGTAGTTTTGGATCCCACTGAAAAGTTGGGAAATATTGGATTATCTCTTAAGTTTTTGATGTGTTTAGGGAGCAAAAAACGGTGGGAGATCTAAATCCTGTCGATCACAAATCAGACCAGTTCCGGAAAAGTTGCCCAGTTTACATTAAATCTGATGCATCTCTAATGTCAGACGTGCTGTGACTCTTTTTCTCCTGTTGGTTCTTGTCAGCCGACACAGAAATGTCAAATTAAGTAGCTGTCAAACATTTTCAGTTTTCATATCCGTCTAAGACAAGAGTCTGCAACCTACAGCGCTCTTAGCCCTTCGATGGCTCCTAAAAAACCTGGCTTACATTGATTTAAGAAATCAACTAACGTTTTAAAAATGCATTTAATTACAAATTTGATTTAAACTGTTTTTTTTTAATGTGATTGATTTCCCACAACAGAGTGACACTAAAATATTGTGATATTGTTTTAGATCTATTATTTCTGTCAATAAGTTGGACATCATGTTCAGTTTCCAGAAGTTTCTTTTCGGCAAATGTTTTGTTTTTCTTTACTTTAAGCTCTAAAGACAGAAACAAAATCAGGATCTTTAAAAATGGCAACAAATTTCCTGAAGTAGATACTTACTAAAAGTTTTAAGTTGTCTTTTACTTCATGTATTTTTTCTTTTCTTTTTTAAATAAGGTAATGTAACACGTGCAGCTCTGAAGTCTTCAGCAGGATTCTAACAGTTGCCTGGTCTTGTTTTTAGTGAAAATATCTCTGCACATTTGAAATAAGACAAAAGTAACTTTTCAACAAGATATAGCAGCTTGTTTTAAGTCAATAAGTATTGAATATTGATTAAAAAGTATTATTTCCACTAAAAGATTTTCATTTATTAAAATTTCAACATCTTGCATAAGGAAATGTATCCACCTTATTTTTTGCAAATGTCTTATTTCAAAATTTAAACGCAGAAATAAAACGGGGAAGTTTAAAAATGACAAATTTATGAAAAACGTTTAGTCTTTTTGAAGGTTTTGTTACATTTGCGGCTCTTAATTTTGTAAAGGTTGCAGACTCCTGATCCAAGACGCTCAGCCAGGTTTGTGTAGCGTTTTCTGTAACTGTAGTTTGTACTGTTTAAAGACTGATCACTGTATTGAGCAGAGTCTCTACTTTACTTTTGTACGTCAGAGTTTTAGAAGTATAGCAGCAGAGTTCTATATAGATTTTATTGAGTAGCTACTACAATGATTTATAGGCGTTATTCTTTATACTTAAGTTGCCTTTCCTTGTCTATGTAGAAGCGATGAGTTTTTAATAGTTTAAGGAAAACAGAAGTGGCCCGAAAAGGACTGCAGTTGTTTCTCAGGATCAGAGTTATTTTCTTCACTCGGATGTTAATTTATTAAAACATCAAATTTGGCCTGTTTGTTGTTAAAACCAACCTGTCGAAGCGAAGTAGACGGGACAATTTCCTCCAAGGTCCAAATAATGGCAGCTTGTTTAAATTGTGATATGTTCTGCTTGTTTTTTGAGAAAATTTGTGATTGTAATCATTTCAATGCAATGTTTCATGTAAATAAAATACTTTTTTTTTTTTTTTAATAACATGCCTGGACTTATTTGCACCAAAACGGCAACTCTTGAAAAAAGCTGTAAACAATCTACAAATGGAGAAAAGTTATATTTTTACAAATCAGTAAAGAACAGGTTTAGCAGCAAACATGAGGAAAAAATGAAGAGGACAGCTTAGAAACTCTTCAACCTACCGTCTTATCTGCAGCTAGATAATTGACACCGAGTGTTTCGGAAGAACAAAGATCCCCAAAACATTACAACTGGTTTGATCCGACTAACATTAAGCTTCATAAACGCTTCAGGCCTCAACATCGTAAAAAAAACTTTGAAAATCTTACCAAGTATTTTTCGTCTCGTCTCTAGTGCAAATATCTCAGTACCCTTGAAATAAGAGAAAGCCAACTCAAAAGTAGCTTTTCAGCAAGGTATTAGCTTTCTTAAGTCAATAATTCATTAATACTGAATATAAGAAAGTACTAGTTCCACTAGCAGGTTATTTTACTTACAAAAATGTTATAAGTGAAATAATCTGGAACTTTTTCCATCAATATTAAGGAATTATTGACTTAAACTCCTATCGCTGGCTTAAAAGTTGCTTGTAAGTTGGTTTTGTCTCATTTCAAGCGCACTAAGACATTTTCACTAGAAATACTTTGTGTTTTTGCAGTGAAACGATTAAAACCTGAGCCCTTTCCAGGAAACCAAACAATTTGAATGAATAATGTCATTTCTAATGAGAACAGGTCAAAAATGAAGCCAGGGCCAATTTTAATGGCTACAAAAACAATATAAATCTATATTTTACATATAGATATAATGTTTCTGCACAATGTTAGTTAGTTTTTAAAAATCCTTTAAGTTGTATCTTCAATCCAGGGAAAGGACAATCCTTTCAAATCTTTATTTCCAAGCCCAAAATGATCATACTATTCAGATAAAACTTCTGATCGGCACCATATGTATCAGTTTAGCCGGAGAGCTTCATAGCTACATCCCGACACTCCAGGTTTCATCCGCGCAACAGCGGCTGCCGTGCATTAACTAACGTGTGTGTGCTCCTCCTGCAGGCCTGAGCTCAGTCAGCGTGGCACGTCAGCAGCAGCTGCTGCAGATAGTCCGTCGCCGTGCAGCTGGACGGCTCGTTGCGGCCCAGGAACAGCAGCCTGCGATAGCTGGCCTCGGGGACTTCGCACAAGATCCTGGAACAAAACCACAGCGAGACGTCACCAAGCACAAACATACGGGGTTCACACACGTTTCCCTCCGTAAAAATCTAGTATTTTTCAAGCATTTTCAAGGTAAGTTTTCAAGCACATTGGAGATAAAAACAATACAAGTATTCTAAAAAAAAAAAAAAAATGTTTCAATTCTCTACGCAGTTTCAATAACGTTTGACATATAAAATATAAGAAACTTTTGTTTTGATCACAGATGAGTAAGTAACTGAGGCCATTAGAAATGGTAAATATTCATTACATTGGAACAATCCAAATAAATTGTGTTAAGGCAAAAGTACCCTGACGATCAAATCAAAACATCTCTAAAAATGTTCTTGCTAAGTTTTCTAGCAAAAACAAATAATTTAGATCATTTTAACTAACTTGAATCAATAAAAGCTTAGCGTGATTTAACTTTAGACATTGAGAAAAAATGCACCCGGTTCAACCGTAAATAACATTTTCCAAATTCAAGCTTTTAATCAGACGTTCGATTGCACTTTTTTACAAAAATGTCATGCAATTACAATTAATTGCATAAGGATTTCATACAGAAACCAAGCACTTTCCAAACCTTGAAATTCAAACATTTCCACGATTTCAATGAACCCTGGCTTAATAATTGTGGTTTCTTAAAAAAGAATTCCCAACGTAAGCGTGAACAAAAATTAGCATATTGATGGATTTCAGCTTTACCAGTTGTATATGTCGTCTGTAGTCCGTTCTGGCTTCACCTGCACCCACTGACCGATGGACCACATCCTCACCACGTTATCGTTAGATGCGTCTTCGCTCTCTGAGTCTGGGTCAGCATGTGTGTTGGGGATGTCCTCATAACACAGGAAGTAGCTGAAAGAGGCAGTTTGAACAGCTCACATAGTAAAGGTCAACTACTATACTTTCTTGAGCAGGTTAGGATTGGCTTATGGGCTTAAAAAAAAAAACACATGTTCATTACATTTTTGGCACAAAATCATTCTTAGATAATGAGATTTTGGTCTAGTCAGTTCTGCCTATTTTGATCTCCTTTCACAATGAGCTGTTTTAGAGCCTCTTGTCTCTTTAAATCCAAATAAACTGCTAGGCCGGAGTTCCGCTCGGGTTGCTAGGTAACCGGCTGGGCTCTGCTGGAGTTGCTATTTAACGGTGGAGGGCCAATGGAATGTGACTTAACGATAAAGGGGGTTTTGAAATGGCACCAAAAAATATTAACTAGCTGCCATAAAACATCTCGGTGGTTTTTTTTTAAAGACTTTTTGGTTTTTTAGAAGCAGTTGAGATCCAAATGGAAAAATAAAAATGAGCAAAATGTGAATTTTGCATAAAAGGTCTCCTTTAAGTGACAAATAAATACACATCGTATAAACTCTCCAGACTCACTAATCAGTCTGGATCTCTTCTTCTTCTTCTTCCTCGCTGTGCTCTCCTCTCCGATGATCCTCTTGGAGTCTCTCCACATTCCAGCGCATGCGTTTGTAAACGCCAGTGTCGACGCGGGACAGATACGGTGTGGGCTTGCAGTAACGGAAGGTGGTCACCTTCATCTGGCCCAGCTGAACTTGGCCAACGCAGAAGTGAGATATGCTGGAGGGAGGCAGACAAAGGAAGCACGAAGGGTTAAATGGCGTTAGATGGTCACAGACACAGAAAATCAAGCAGATTTCAACTCTACCTGTTGGGTTCGGCCTCATCCAAACTGATGAGATCGTAGTTGGCGTAGGTGAGCAACAGCTGCTCCAACCTGTCGCCCAGCTGCTGAGAGAAGCTCAACAGCTGCAAGCAGAAAGAGCGGCGCTGCAAAGTCAACGTGTTTCACTCTGATTTTAATCCACAGAGCTGCAAGTTTCAGCTTATTAAATTATAATAAATAAATTAATATAATTCATTACAAATAACTATTGCAATAATTATTATTATGACTTATAATAGCAATAATTAATGTTATTATTAGCAATTATTAATTAAAATGATCGATTAATTGTAATAAATTATTCATTAAAACCAATAATTTGATTGTAAGTTAAATTATAATTATAGTAATACCAATAATAATTATTATATATTATACTAATTAATAATTTTATTTATTATTGTACGAGCCATTTCTCTATTCTCAGTTAAATCTTAGAATTTTGATTATTTTTGTTTACTTACTTTCTGGTTAATTTAGAATTAGAATTTTTGTTTAATTTTAATTATTTAGAATCGGTTTTTTGCTAGTAACTTGTTTAATTAGTTAATTCATTTCAGTTTGGGACATGAGTGTTTCGCAGTATAAATACGTAGGGATTAGGTAGCTCTTTATGCATGTGGGTGGTCACATGGTTTTTTTACCAGTTACTTTGACAGTCAGTCTATCCAGTCAGTCAGTCAGTCAGAAGCATCTGGTGCTGCTCTGGTGATATGAGGGGCCCCAAATGAAAGTCTACTTAGGGTTCCAAAAAGGCTTGTGCCGGCCCTGCATACAGAAGACTAGAAAACAGCTCTAAATTT
This sequence comes from Girardinus metallicus, assembly GCA_903067095.1. Lineage (NCBI taxonomy): Eukaryota > Metazoa > Chordata > Actinopteri > Cyprinodontiformes > Poeciliidae > Girardinus > Girardinus metallicus. Next base: position 15,439 of record CAEGAE010094431.1, on the reverse strand, counting down.
TGATTTTTAATGGAAAAGACCAACACAAAGTAGTTTATAACCTAGTCACAAAATAGCTAAAGTGGACACAGTTCATAGAGGAAAAAATAGCCAAATAAACTGAAATTATTATGCTGTTCTCAATAGAAACATAATGTTAGATTTGGATTTTCCAGGAAACGTTTACCTTTGAACAAAATTCAGCTGGCTTATGGGCGCACAGTGACGGTGCGCTCCGACCTGTGGACTCCAGGTGGTTAAAATAAGGCTGACAGGTGTACAGCAGGCTGGAAACTGCAGCAGCAAGAGCCTCTCTGTCTAGATGGCTATTCCTGCCAGAACAAAAACCCAATGAAGTGAGAAAACTAGACAAATTAAATCAGTCTTTCATCCTCATCGCTCCGACACTTACCCACTAACGAGGCTATCCTGCAAGTCGTCCACTCTGCTTAAAAAGAACTGGAGCTGCAGCTGGATTGAATGCAGGTTCCCTGTCACCCCACTGACCTCTAGGCAGCTGCAGGATACAGACCTGCCACAAGATGGCGCCAGAGCAACGTCAGCCAACAGCGCCAATGGCTCGTCCTCTACATGGAAACAGAATATTATTTGTGACATTTATTTACTTTTTGGGAACTATTAATGTTCCAACATCTTTGAGAGAGCACAGTGTAGTTTCTGATGTGATTCTACCTCATTTTATCTGCTAGCTGTTACAAAACAGAGAACCAAGTAAATATATAAAATAAAAAAGACATTCTTATTTATGGCATTAATATTTTAGATAAAAAAAAATGTTAATAAAATTTTCAGATGTGTGATTCATTGTCTTTAAACTCCTTGTTGTCAGCTTTATTGTAATAATAACTTATTAATTGATCGTTGATCTGGACTTATAATAACAAAAGAATTTAGTTCACGTCAATATAATTTATTAAATATGTCTAACAAAACAATTTATTAAACATACAAAGATGTATTGGATAATTCTTATACATTTTGCAAAACAACTAATAATTTCAAATCTCTTTCAGCGACAGATTGTTGCATCCTAGGTGCACAAAGGAGCATTACCACAGATCCTTCCTAAGACTATAATTATATCTGCTCCTAACAAACTTGATGAGTGTTAACCTCGCTGTTATTTGCAGTTTTTCTCTTTTCAAATAGCATTCCTTTTGTAATTTGTACATCTGTTGCTTACAGTTTTCATTTCACTTCTTGTAAATACTCTGTTGCTTTTTAATGTACAAGTACACATACACATTGTGCAGATTTTTTAAACTATCCTTCTCAAATGTGCATTTCTTTGGATCTGAGTATGATATTTTTAATCACTGCATATTATTTTATTTATGTTACTGTTAGTTGAGTTTTTATTTTTTATCTTTGTGTGAATCTACGTTCTTCAATTGCCCGGCAGTTTGCCAATTTCCTGAAATAGGTTACTTCTATTCTAAATATTTAGACTGAAAATGAACACTTAATTCAACGGTAATGTGGTATTAAAATTAAACAATAATGATTTATTCTCTTCTGATTGCACTCTCCCTCAGCTGTTTCTATTTCCATTTTATAAGGCTTTCAGGCTGCAGTACATTTAGCTTCCTATTCTCATAATTCATATCACTGGTTCCTTCCGTTACTCTGTTTCCTGGTCCCTTCTCACTGTTCTCTGTCTTTCAGCAGTCATTTCGCTGTAAGTTTACTTTTGTTACTTAGGTCCTTCATTCAAACATAACAACACAAACCTTTAGCTTTCTGTTGTAGTTGTAACTGTTCTCATGTTAATACGGTAAAACGTATGAACATGACAGTAGGTGAAAGGTACTGTGCTGTACCTTTTACCTTTAGCTGAGTAACTTTATTATAAAGTTACTCAGTAAAATTTCTGGATACTCTACCCATTGTGAGTAACTTCACTGAATGAAAAACAAGCTTGTTTTAACCACACAAAAAAAATCGCCAGATATAAACACACTTGCAGTTTTTGTAAAAATTTTCTATTGAAAAAAAAAAATAATTTGAAATTATTTTTCTTTTGCCTGATTTTGCAATTATGTTATTTTACATAAATTATTTTCATTTTGGTCTTTTAATATACCAACATTTCCACACAACTGTATATTCTTGATTCATCTGATGTCATTTTTAAATATTAAATGATTTATGTTTTGATCAGTTACTCTGTACTCGAGTAGCCTTTTCATCAAATACTTTTTTACTCTTACTTCAGTAATTTCTTGGGTGGTTTACCTTTTTTACTTTTACTTGAGTAAAAACATACTGAAGTAGAGCTACAGACGAGTACAACTTTGGGGGGGCTACCCTACTTAACTCTTGTGATCATTATGCTTTAATATGTTTTTCTGAAGTATGCAGACTGTACAGTTACCAATATTTTTAACAGTTATTATTAACACAGAAACAACTGGACGGTCTTTTAATGTGTTTCGCTTTAAGTGACAGATGCATTAACAGCAACATGTGACTCTACAGGTGATGTGAGCAAACCTCGGAGCTCAGGGTTTTGATGTTCCTCCGTGATCTCCGGCGCTTCTCCGACCCCGTCTTCCCGTAGCAGGTCTTTAAACGCATCCAGGGACGGAGACGAGATGTCCGTCAGAACCACCAGGTCGTCTTCGCTATCTGTCATATTGTCTGTCGGGTGTTTAGCAAAAATTTCTGTCGAAAAATAAACCTCTGCGGCTTCGTGCTAATTAAAGATAGCAAGCTCGTTAGCTAGCTTGCTAACAACAGAAACGAAAAAACAAAAAGCACGCAACACAAACAATGCCAAAAATGTATAATAGGTGGATTAATTTATAATAATATTTAAGAAATATTTTATACCGCTATTACACGTGTAGTAAGTGTCTATTCACAAAGTAAACTGCTGGTTCCAAGATCGTCAACTGACGTTACGTTCGTTGCTAACTTCTTCCTCCTTTTCGTGGGTCGAAGGTCAAAGGTGACTGCGCTTCAAAGTTTTTAAATCATAAATAACGACACTTCATTATTTATTTTAAATAATTATTTGATATTCGCAATTATTTGTCTTAGTTTAATTTTCGTATTCATTAGAATATATTTTAATACTGGCATAGCTAATTGCCTGGACGTTACAAACGTCAATTCTTCAATGGCGGTTCTAGTTCAAAATTTACCGAGGAGAGTCTAGGAGAGTGGCAGAGATATTTTTTGTTTATTTGTTTGTTTATTTTTTCATGGAAGCGTAGTACAAAAGAATAAAACAAAACAAAAAGAAATAATAATAATACAGGGAATTATTTTATAATTTAATATATCAAGGGAGTCAGAGCCACTTTAGGCTCCACTGCAGCAGGTTGCTGACTCCTGATCTACCAGATGAAAGCTTTGATCCTATTGCAATGTGGCCGAAGTTAAAAGTGCAACACCCTAATTTTTAATTCATTATTAGGGATGCGGGGAGGTTGTGTGTGTGTGTTCAGACTAATCAAATGTGACCGCAATCAGACTTCTTTGTGAACGGTTTATGACGCAGATAAAGAATGTAGATGTCACACAACAGTTTACGGAGGTAATAATGGAGGCCCTGCTGACATCTATGGATCGATTTTAAAGTTGTTCAGCAATGGGGGTTGTCATAAGATCATGACAAGATAAAGTAGGCAAAGAAAAAAAAAACAAATGTCCAAAGTGTCAGCACTGCTTGCTGTAGCCATTCTTTACATTTAAAATCCAACATGGCCATTCTGACTGCGGACTCTTTGAAAACAATCACATACATATCAAATTTAGTACCACGTTTGGAAGTGGCACAAATCAAATTTTTTGGATGGAGGCGTGAAAACATTGGAATATATTTCTGTGGTATAATAAACATTCACTAAAACACTACAAAGATTTTGTGAAAAGTTAATATTTACAAATGTATAAATATTTTTTTTTATAAATTCTGCGTAATGAAATCCTGCTAACCCCTATTTTCACTTATTGAAGTATTCTTCCTCTGTGTTTCCTTTAACTTGTGGAATACCTCAGGGCTCTATTTTGGGGCCCATGTTTTTTCAGAATATCAGTCTTTCCTAGCAGAAGTGGCTTATTTGCTGCCATTTGTAAGACACAACAGTTGTAACTGTCACTGAATGCACCTTGAAGTTCTTGGATATGTAAGAAATATTTGTTTCAAGTTGTGACGTTGCTGGTGCTTTTTATTAGTATCTTTTTTATATATATGTGAGCACGTTTTTGATACAAAGTCATAGTGCTTTGCTCAATTTCAGGGAGTGATTGCCATATTTTCGCTGGATTTGTCCATACATGAATTGTTTTGCTTGTACACCGAAAGGGTTGGTTTTGGTCTCATCTGATCAGACAATCTTTTTCCACATGTTTGTTGTGTCTACTACTTGTTTTCTGCAAGAAAAAAAAACTGGAAAACATTTATCCTGTATGATGTGGTTACCTTAAGTGAAAAGGATAAAATCAAAATAAAATACAACTAAGTACACTAATGTGACAAAATGTGAAAAGATTAATGTGATGGGAATACTTTAGTTTACTACTGTGTCCATATTCTTCCTTGCTCCACTGGTGACAAAAATATTAAATTTGACTATGATTGTTTAACAAAATGTAACACAAGTTCTTGTCTGATAGGAAAAAAGGACCCAACTAAAATGTAAAACAGCACAAGATCCGCCTGAATGAGAAAGTTTGGCCTTTCCATAGTTTAAAAATAACACTTTGAGCACAATGCAGAGGAACTACATGCAAATTACCCTGCCAATGATAGAGAAATGTCACATGCTGTGCTGTCATTTTTTTTCATGCAATCAAATCCTTTAATGCAGGCTTTGATTAACTGTTGAACACTGATATTTTGAAAAGTTTTGATAAGTGGAAATATCATTATAGAATACAATTACTATAATATTAGTGCAGTTGGTAGCACTGTTACCTTGCAGCAAGAAGGTCCTCGGTCCCGACCCGGGGTCTTTCTGCATGGAGTTTGCATGTTCTCCCTGTGCATGCGTGGGCTCTCTCTGGGTACTCCGGCTTCAGTCCAAAAACATGACTGTCAGGTTAATTGGTCTCTCCAAATTCTCCCTAAGGTGTGAGTGTGTGTGTGCATGGTTGTTTGTCCTGTCTGTCTCTGTGTTGCCCTGCGACAGACTGGCGACCTGTCCAGGTTGACCCCGCCTCTCACCTTCTTTTTAGGATTCATTTTTAATTAGAAAATAACACCTTTTAGATTTTTATAATACACCTTAAATTGTTTTTGTTCTACTTCATAATTGCGCTCGTCTTTGTGGAATAAGCAGGAAAAACACTTTTTCAGGGCACAACTGACAGATAACTTATTTTGTTTAGATTTCTTGTGCCGCTCACTTGTCTGTGCCGCCCTGAGCAATGAGCCATATTACTCATATAAAACATGAACACTGCTCTGTAAACTACGCCAACAGCAGATTTTTTTTTTACATCACAACTTCCTCTTCATATGTGTTTGAATACTTTTTTTCTTTTGTGTTTGACATTTTATAATGATGTAAAATAAAAGTGTAGTAAATGAATGTGCTGTCTGTAAAACCAAGCTAAGCTATATGCATTTGATTTCCATTTGGTAACACAGTTTTCATGACGTTTGCAGGACGTGTTTTTACAGCAGAGTGTCAGGTTGCTCTGTTTCTGCTTCCTGCTTCCCTCCTGCTCAATTTTCATTTTGCAAATCAGTTATTCAAATGTGCTTCACTTCATCCATTTCGAACTGCTAGCACTTCCTTTATCTGCCTCTTGCACTCTGGCTACAGTGGTGTCAATTTAATCTGTTACCTCAGCTGTCATTTTTCAATTTGACAGTCTTACATTGACAAAAATCTATATTCAGCAGAGCTTCATAAAGCAAATACAGTTTCCCACACTGTTCCTTTGCACTACAATTATTTTTTATTTGAAATAATTTATTTGGGGAAGTCATGCAACTGGAAGGAGAAGTAAAATAATGATTAACAACACCAAGCATATAAAATAGAACAAACGCAAGCAAGTTTATAAAAAAACTGCTGAACATGGAAAATAACTGTAATAATTTTAGAATATTTACAGTCTTTACTCAGACTGTAAATAACTGTACAGTGAGTCAAAACGATTTCAGCAAACTTTAAATAAGCCAAGCCTGCTGCAGCTGGTTTGGCTTTTTTTTTATATTTCAAACGTTTTCTAAGAAACTTATCAATAAAATCAACAGCAGTGTCAGTTTATTCAACATGCCTGTCCAAAAATACGAAGTGCTGAAAATGTTGCAATCAGGCTTTCTTGTCATTTAATTTGGTTTGGAACAGGAAATAAAGTTTTATCAGCGACTGAAACACAAACAGATTATAGTTGGGTTTTTATCTTAGTTATAATATTTTGTTTATGCTTCAGTCCATTGCTTTTCAACATTGACCTAAATTTTACTGTTTAATGTATATTCATATCACCTAAATTTATTTAAATTTCAGCAACTGCAATTTCTCCCTTCTTAGTTCCTTTTTTGCTATTTCAGTTGTTGAGTCTATTCTCAATTTTATTCCAACAAATTGTGAGAGGTTTTCTACAGCAAACATGATTGTGTGATTCTTATTATTTTTGAACCAGTTGACATAATAATAATGAAAAAGGAAACATTTTGGAGAACCTAAATTAAAATTAAATGAATTAAAGCATGGCACTTGTGCGTTTTTGTAAAGGAGAAGTCAGACCTTGAAATGTCACTGCATCGTTTTGTATCACAATGTTGACACATGATAGGCTTCCTTCAGAGCTGCCAGTTCCCACTTCTGAATAAATGGTTGAATTTCAACCATTGCAAAATTGCAAAATCAACACCAAACAGTGAAACATGGAGGTGACAGCATCATCTTCTGGGATTAAATATTTGTCAAGGTGAATGAAGTTAGTTGCAACCCAGACTTTGGGTCGAAACCAGATTTTGGTTTTGATCCAAAATCTGGAGATTTTGGGTCAAAACTGGGATTTTGGTCTGTCTGACTTGAGAGATCAGCTTAGAAGCTTAAAATAAAGTTTTGCTTTTAAAAACACATCCACTCTTCTATAAACATCCACACCAAACACAAATTATTTACTAATCCCTACACCATATGCATTATTTTTTTGTGATTAATTGTGTGGGATTTTTTTGCCTCAACTTAATTTATCCTATTAAAAAACTGTCAATTGGTTTTGAAAATCAGTCTGTCACCTCTTGCATCATTTTATTAACTTATTTATTTTTACTTCAAACTAGCTTGTTTTAATTTTAGTGAACGTGTACAGGGTTTATGTGTCATTGGAAGTGAAAAATGGTTTTGTCTTATTTTTATGCTGCACAAAAAAAGAAAGACATTTTCACAGGAGTTTGTAGAGCCCAGTGCATTTATGGAAGAGGATTAGGGGCAACAAGAAAAATTTTACTTTTATCTCAGACTTTTTTGACCATTGTCACAGTTCCAAGAAAAATTTCTTAATTCAGTCTCAGAATTCTGACTTTTGTCAGGAAAAGTCAGAATTCCAAAAAGAAAAAAATTAGTTGAAAGAATAAGACTTCTGAGAGAAAAAAAAATATTTCTCAAAATTTAAAAAAAAAAAAAAAAAAATCCAAGAGAATAAGGAATTCTGACTTTGGTAAAAAAAAAAAAATCTTAATAAATAAATAATAATAATAACAATAATAAAAAGTTAGAATTCCGAGGAAAAAAGCCTCAATCTTCTTCCGTACATATTTCATGGTCGTATATTTTGAGTGTCCTGTCACGTTCAACTGTTGCTCACATAAAGGTTGCCGTTGGCAACGGTCGCTCCTCCGGGTCACCTGACACACCCGGCGCGTTCCCGCCATCCCTCTTCGGACCAATCAGTCTACGGTTCAGTCTACAGCCGGGAGCGCGCGCGCGTGTGCTAGCTCCGTGTTTGTACTGCAGCCCTCCTCACACACAGTGTTGTGCCTCGCAGTCCGGGTCTTCCTGCTCCAAAACAAAGAAAAGCGCTCTCCGTGCTGCCCGATTTTAACCGGATCCCGTGTGACATTTAACGGACACTCTTGCTTTTTATTTCCCCTCATTTTGCGTGACTGAGCGGCTTGTGAAGGGGCTGACAGGCGGCTTGTTTCCCCTTTTCCCTCTTCTTCGGAGGCATGTGATACATCCAGGAGACTGAGGCGTGTTTCACGGATGTTACCGGGAGAACAGGACGGAGGAAGGAGGCTTTTCTTTCATTGTGGATGCGCCTCACCGGAGGAGAGCTGGCTTTCTCGGGGCACTAGCTAGTTGTTGCATGGCAGACACGTTAAAAACAGGATGGACATCGAGTCTGGAGCTGAAAAGCTTTATTAATGTTGTGACGTGAATTATTTTCAACCCCGCACTGACAGTTGCTCTTGGGTTTTTGTTTTTCTTTTTTGTGAGGTGGCGGCTAAACGCTGGTCAAACACACCGGGAAGGAGCAGCTCAGGCGCGGCCAGGCGAGCCAACAATGCGGATTACCTCCTGACTGTTCGCCTTTGTGTGCAGAAAGTTTCAGATAAAAAAAAAAAACTCGCGGGACGAACAGCCACTACTTCCTCTGCTTCTCCATTCATTGTCTCGGATAGTAGACACCGTGTCACACCGTGGGGGGCTGTAATCCTCACACGTGCACGGGATCTCTGTGAAGCTGCGTGGAGACTAGAAAAGACCCAACAGGGACAGGAACCATGGCGAACGACTCAGTCCAAGTAAGTTCACACCAACAGGGTTAAGTGTCCTGCGACCTCCATGCATGGACATCCAGCTGAAGCTAGCATCTGATTCGCAGCTTTTTGATTTTAAGAAACGTAAAACGATCAAATGATCAGCTTCATCTTCAATTGACATGGTTTAAATGGCAAAAATAAATTGAAACCACATCCTTTTTATTTTGTTCTGACTTATTAGCTTAGGTGAACAATACGGTGGGTCCGGTCGCATTGCGGTGTCAGTTGTAGATTTTTTTTGCTGTGAAAATTGTGTGAAAATATTGAACGTTTACCAGAAATATCCATATTAATGTAAGTTTTAAGTTGGGCGTTTTAGAGCTTTCTCCCCACTCATGATCTCAAAATCCAATATGGCCGCCTGGCTAATAAAATGTGATTCTACTGACCAGTACTCCTGGTCTCCCCCAGAGTATTATAAGCCATCAGGCTTTACTTACATCCCCAGAAATGTTTATTTATTATATATATTTTTAAATATATATATATATATATACTTTGTTGTACACCTCAGAGAAGGGATGCTTGATTTCTGTCATTTCCCTTTTGGAAAAGAAACGGAGCAAAAAATCTAATAAAATCTATTATAAAAACAATCGATATTTTATTTTTTAGCCACATCTCCCATTTCTAGCCCACTCAGATTGTGCAGTGGGCTGAACAGAGTCACCTTGGTGTTGTCCTGTGTTGCTCACGCTGTAATGCGGCCTTCCCGTTCACTTTGTGCTCTTAAGGTTTTCTGTGTACTGACGCAGAGGTTAAAGGCAGGCACAATACTGGTATTTGGGGTGAAACCACTCAAGTTTCAGCCACAGTTCACTTTGATTGCATCTTCCAAGAATTAAAGACAACCATGCTTCTCCAAAAACAGCTCAGCAACATTTAGATATCTGGATCTCCGTATCCAGAGGCATGCAGGTGTTGCAGGTTTACTCTGCAGTCATGTGTATTTGTGTAGTTCAGGAACATCAATGCTGCTTAGCTGAATGAAGCAGGAGGCAAGTTGGCCTTTGTGTTTTCTATTATTAGAAGCAACCCATTGTGGAAAGGGGAAACGTGCGAAAAATGCAGAAGAGGGAACAAAGTGATGTCGGCTGCAGCATGGAGTCACTCTGTTGATGTGCTGGTGTGTGTGTGTGCAGAGTTATTGCGTCACCAAATGTTGACTAAACACAACAGTTGTTTGCTCGCTTTAGTTAGTTCACACATACCTTATCTTTCCTGCATTAGAGCCAACCCTGTCTTGTCTTTGATGTCTTAACTACACTCTGTTGAAAACCCTTTCATTCAGAAAGGTTTCATTTAGTTTTCAGCTACAAACACAAACATATGTTGGTGATAAAACAGCTCTCCTTGTTTATTGGCCTGCCTTTAGTGCGGTATGTTATATAGCTGCTTTGAAAAGCTTTTAAAGGCCCAGTTCCGGTTTTGATGCCTTGATGTAAAAGTGGAGTTGCGCCTGTTTGTTGTCAGAGCTCCTCATATGGAAAACAACTGAGGTGGAAAGTATTTGCCAAACTGCTACAGCTACTCTATACTTACCTTCTCCTTTAGCCACATCTTTATATCAAAGTCTCAATGTGTGTCTTGCCATGAAATAAAGATACGACTTCACGCAAACAGACACCTCTTTTTAGGGGGTTGGTGATATGGTTTCAAGTTTTATCACAATATTTTGTGTTACTGTGTGCCACCTAACAAATTGTCCTGCATATTATTACAATAAATATTGTCATTTTGAGACATATTTCAATTAATATAACAATAATAATGGTATTATGCAATTATACCCACTTAAATATATATATATATAAATAAAAAAAGACGTCTAAAGAATATTTATCACTGGAACTAGAACAAATTTTATGTTAATTCACCTATACCCACTCAAAGTAAAAAAACTTTAATTTCTAAAGAGTATTTAAGACTGGAAGTGGAAGATATTTTAAATGTCCAACATAAGTACGATATACTATCAAGTTTCTGTAGCCGAAATTGCATGTAAAAAAATAATCATTTAGCTTAGACAGGGAAAACAGGCAAAAGTGGTAGTCTGGACTGTTGCTAAAAAAAAAGTAAAATAATAAAAGCCCAAACTAACTACTTCATGCTGGGAATCAAATGTTTGCAGTTTCTATTAAAATTCCAGCTTTTTAACAATATTGAAGGGGAGCTTCTCTTACAATAGTTTTCCAACAGAAAATTATTGGGCTCATTTTAATTTATCATGCGATTAAATTATTTATTGCTTATTGGGACAGGCCTATGTGTCACAGCAACAATAGCTTCACAAACCCAAATACTGTTATTGAAAAACATTCATATTTGTAAGACGTTAATTTAGGACATCATTGACAAAAGTAAGTGTGATTTATATCATTAAACTGCAAATTGAAGCTGAATTTAATCGTATTTTCAAATTTATTGAAATTTATTGATGCTTTCATTGGATAAACGGTGGAAAAATCAGTAACCCTAACAATCCTGACAATAGGGACAGTTTTTTTTAAAAAAACATTAATTGGAAATTATCATAACAATAACAAAGTTCTTACCATGATAAGGAATTTATCGCGATAAATGATAAACAATACAATAAATAATCACCTCTACCTCTTTGGCTCCTATAATATTATTGCAACATGTTTAAAGGTTTGTTGTCATAATATGAACTGGGGTTCTGAAGGCTCCAGGGTGCTGGTGTTATTTTGCATTTAAGTGCCAACACCAGGCTGATGAGGAACTGACATTTTCTCGTTGGACTGGTTCTGATCAGACTGGCCAGCGGCGCTGTGACTAAGATCATTTTGGGCTTGCCTGTGTGGCTGTTTGACAGTTTTCTACCTTGTGAAAGCCTCAGGGTTTGTGTAATTATTTTATCTAGGGCTGCGCAATTATGGCATAAAAATTTAATCTCAGATTTTTTTCATACCACATTTTATTTTCTTCCTTTTTTTTCTAAAAAAATATTACAAATGAAGGAAAACATTTTCAAAAACTGACCTTTATTTTAATCGTTCCTTCTGTGAGTTTTACAGTGGAGAATATAGTCATTATATTAGCAGAATAAAGATGGAATTTTACCAGAACGCCTTAAAATTACCAAGTAACTACAATTTCACATATGTTCAGTCCGATTTGAAAAGCTTCATAAATAAAATCAGTATCAGTAAATGTGATTTTTTGAATCTCCTCGAGTGATTTTGCTAAAGTATTTAAGAAGAAATCTGTAAGGGGAGCAAATACTTTTTCACAACTCTGTAACTGGTGGGTAGCTTCTTGGAGCGTTTAAACATGAAGCAGACAGAGAAAGACCATTTATTTGACCCCTCAACATTAAATAGCCCCCTAACTGCGTCACACTTCCTCAGAGAGGTCAAAGGGCAGACAGGAATGGAATGGAGAAGACAGACTTCCCTTTTTTTTCCTTTATTTTGTAAATCATGAAGTATGAGATCGCCTCAGTGAAAGTTGTTGCTTTCAAGAGTTGTGAGATTTTGTGAAACGCACCACATTTTTGCCTCCTCAGACATACAAGTATAATGAGCGTTATACACATACACAGTCGGATACTCCTGGGAGTCCATAGGAATATTTCCCATAAGCCTCAGCATGACGTAAAGAGACAGTTATGCACACAAAGTGGGGTTTCTCACTGCTGCCTCGAGGCCATGTTGGCAGATGATCCAAAGTTCAAGATCAAGATCCAAAAGATCAAGAAACCTGTGAGGAAGACCAGACAGCAAATACATTCCTCACTGTCAACTTGGTCTTCTCAGCTTAATAAAATTATGTGCTCTAACGGGACTTCGTGCCATGTAGTGGCTAAATATTTCTATCAACCTCACCTTATCTGACTGACTGTTTATTTTAACACATTTGACAAACGTGAAGTTTGTCAAATGTGTTTCTTTATACTTTGAATTTATTTTGTTTAGTGAAGTTGTTTCTTCAGACATTTATGTTTTTTTTTAAGGTTCTGTTATGCTGCTCTTGACAGTTGGTGGTTACCATAGTAACCGATGACTGACAGCTCCTCCCCCTTTGTTCTGTTGCCGTCGGTAACTGTGGGGCAGAAGCTGCTGGACTGATTTTCTCTTTTGTTAGAATAAATACAGAGAACCTGAATGTGTCTGTTGTGAAGTCAACTTACTGGACCTGAGACGAAATAGTCATTTTGGCTTATAAAACATACAGAGTAAATGAGCATCATTATCAGGTGAGTAACAATACCTGAAAGTTTCAAGATGAAACGGAACATTGACTTCACAAGAGCGAGATGAGATATTAATATTAATCTAAAAGAAAATTTTAAAGAGCAATGCTAAAAAAAAAAAAAGGCCTTTATTCTGCATTTTTATTGATTTTCGCGACAAACTCGTTATTTCTTTTGATCCCTTCAAATCGTAGGACGTTGTTTCAACAAGGGCCGAAACGATTAATCTTGATTAATGATTAATCGTGATTTATTGTGTGCTTAAATAATTATCAACTAATTTAATAATTAATCATTAACTGGAGTATACAGACTCAAAAAGGTGATTTGCATATTCAGAGCAGTAAATAAGCCAAAACTGTACAAATATTATATGCATTTTAAAGTTTAAAAAAACCCCTCCTGTCTGTATGTCTTTTATAAAAAAAAAAAAAAATCTGATTAATCATCAGAATAATCGATTAATGTGATTAAAAAAATTGGCACATTCTGCAGATTTTTCATTTAAGCCTCTTATGCAAAATTAGATTCACATTGTTTGGGAAAACATAGTGGTTATTGCCATTTCAGAATGGCACAATAATATCACAATGTTATATTCCTTAATATAGTCAGGCACATATTTTTGAGGCAATGTCAAGGACAGCAAAATAGAAGAAAAACAAACGTGACCTAACTTCGGAACTAAATAAAACTTTTTTTAATATCTTGTGAATCTAAGTGCAGATTTTATTTTATTTTTAAAGTTTCCCTCTGTTTTTTGATCAGCTGCTTAACCTATTGTTGAGTGCTTCAACCGGCTAGTTGACAATATGTTTGTAAGAAAAGAATGACAGAGCATATTTTACCAGTTTGAACAGGAGATTTACCCAAATGAAGCATTAGCATCAACTTGTAAATCAATGTTGATGCATGACTCTGAAGATGGATGACACCTTTAATCCAAGCATTCCTGCAGAAACTGGTAGGGCGGCTTTGTTTGTCAGAGTCCCGGATGTTTCAGGAGATATTTATTCCTCATTTTTTACACATTTTGCCTGGTTGACCTCTTGAAAAGCAGCATTGTTGTCAGATGATTACAGCTCAGATGAGAGACGTATTGATTCGGGGGCCGGTGGTGGGAGTGAAGGAGGCTGCTGTGCCGACGATGAGGCCCTATAGGCGCAGGAGCACAATAGTTTGTATTGTCTGATAGTAAAAGCCCAGATCACATTCAGTTCACTGTGAGTTCATTTTCCTCTTCCTGTCTGTGTCATGTTGGTGACCACACCCTCAAAAGCCAACCCAGCGTCGTCACGGTTGTAAATCCCATTAGTCAGTCTAGATACTGGTGACAGGAAATCTTGTGTTGATTTCATGTTTTTGTCGTCGTTGGTCAGTCTCCTTAAGCTTTTTGTTGTCTTTATTTTGCAATTCACATCTTTACCTCACTTGAAAATTCCCCAAAATTCCCATGACCTCATAGCCACATACCCCAGCATTCCAGTTTCAGATGCGCACCCTCCACCCCCCTCTGCTTCCCCCCAGACATATACAGAACCCAAAAATATAACATGATATAACATCCTCCTGTATCACCACTGGATCAAGCAGACGAGGAGGATGGAGGAGAGCAAATGGGTCAGGGTGCGTCACCCAACCAGATATTTTCCAAAAATGTCATCTGTTTGGGTTTTTTAATCCCAGAAGGGGATTTGGGTTTTACATGCTGAGGTTTTGTCTTTATAGCTGGACATGGTAGCTTTTTGCTCCTGCAAGTCTTACTGTAAAAACACGTTACTCATAAAAAGTTCTAACTTTTCCAGACTCATCTATACAGAGCACAAGGAAGGAAAGAAAGAAAGAAGGAATGTAGGTAGGATAGAGAAGAATGGATGAAAGCAATGACTCAAAGAAGAGGGAATGGAAGCACACAAGGACAGAGATGGAAAAAAGGAAAAGGAATGACGCCAGGAGGAAAACTATTAAGGAATACCATGGAGGAAAGGAAAGCAGGAGAGGAGGAAAGATAAGGAAGGAAAGGTCAAAAACACGGTAAGAAAAGATGAGTAAAAAAGCAAGAAAATGAGGAAGGAAGGACACAAGGATTGGGAGGAAAGTAGGACAAAAGGATAGAATCATGGACACAGTGTTAAAGAAAAGGCAGCGTGGAATAAAGTCTGGAAGTACAAATATTACTGTACTTTTCAGACTATAATTCACCCTTTTTGTCATAGTTTGGCTGGTCTTGCGTCTTGTGGTCAAGAGCGACTTACTTATGTTTTTCTTTGTCTGTTCATGACACATTTTTTTACTAATGCGTTAAAGATTAATTTATACTGATGGACAGACATGAACCAAAGATTAAACATTATTGTCTGGGGTGCTGTGGTGGCGCAGGTGCAAAGCGCAACCCACATATGGAGGCTTTAGTCCTCATGCCGGTAGTCGCAGGTTCAATTCCCGGCCTGGCGACATTTGCCGCATGTCTTCTCCCTCTCTCAATC